>SNQJ01S0147317.1:0-11782 GCA_010110895.2 Picea sitchensis
CCTAAGTTTCAAATGAAACAACATCGATATGAGGCCAAATAAAACCTCAATTTTTTTAAAAAGACGGGAATTTGTTTACAATAGTCGTTGTTGCCTCAAGGAAGGGAGTAATAATATGTAGCCAAGGATCCTTCATTAATGTTTTTACCACCCCAAACTCTCCTTTATCTTGCGACGTAGCAGGAGATCATTAACTCCCAACTACTCAATACTGCGAAGGGTCTTATTCGTTATCAAATATGTATTCCATAAGACATGGTAAAATCAATAGGGAGAAAGGAGGCACACACTCTCCACCATTGGAGCCTTTGGATTAAAAATAATTGGCTATCTTTGCACTGAGTTAAAAATTTTGAGTGGTGGTTTTTGGCATTCTATCGCTCTAAGGTTCTATCACAATCCTTTCAAAGTCTTAGTCCAAAGAATTTGAACCCATTATTTGTTCATGAGAATACAAATTTAAATAAAATCCTCACTAAGAAAAGATAAAACTAGGGTTTTAGCCCAAAGTTTACGTGCATTTGGTTTAGCCATTTTCTGTATACAGAATACCCACATTTGATTTTCATATATTATTTTTTTATTTACTTCCCTTCTTACTGCGGACTTGTTTAGGTGCCCTAGGTTTTTTATTCATTCTAAATACTTGTGAAAAGTTAAACGAAGTTGTCACATGACTTCTTTCTTGATAATAACATTCCATAAGACAATAAAAATATTCTCCATTGATATTTATTGATGTACAATAGTACAATAAAAAATGTAAACGAATGGGATACTTTACACATAACATGATATAATAATTTGCAAATTTTAATAACTCTTCATATTCACATCTTGTGAAACATATTTACTAAACTTGTCATTTTGTGAAATTTTATTTGAAAGGTTATTGACAACAATGCCAAAAAGTCTATTGTCTATGATAATGGTGGACTAATTAAAGGAAGTCTGTGATATTGGTGGACCAATCAAAAGTTGTGTTTGAGCTTGGACAAAATTTTTATGTGTGAGTTTGTATTTGTTTTACTTTGTTTCATCAAGTAGTAAAGAGAGATGATGTACTCTTTAGTGCTCTATATTTGTCTATTTGCAATGCATACATGTAATGGACGTCGAAGGTTTATTATGAAATTCTACTAAAATGGTTGATGCAACACATTCAATGAGTTTATGCTGAATACAAATTCACCGTGTAATTATTTTCATATATTTTGAATAAAAAATTGTTCGTTATTTCATAGTGCAATCCAATCCAAACCTAAATACAAAACTCTACGTTATTTCAAAGTGCAATCCAATAAAATTTTAAGAAAATTGTCAATTTAGATGACACAATCATTATTTGGAAAATTGTATTCTTAGGTTAATCCAATGTATATACGTGGACAAAACAAGGTTTTACCATATTTGTTTAATTCAATATTCATCCATACCATGGGCTACTAGACCCAAAAAATGTTCATTCGAGCAAACAAATCACTATAAATCACTCGACACAAAATTTTATAAAATTGAAAAAAATTTAATACAATGTCTTTAACTAAATTTGAAAATATATGACGTATTGACGACATAGTAAATTTGGAAACAAATGATGATGGAAAAACATTTTGAATGGAAATTGAAATGGCTAGACTAAATGGCATATGAGATAAATCCGGAGTGCCAATAGCATTGCCAATATTTTCTTAAGGGAATCCAATTTCTCATGGAAGAAAAAAAGGGAGCAAGAAAGAAGCTCTCATCATGCCATTTCTTGGTGTTGATTTGAAATAATTTGGGTATGTTTATGCTTTTATAATCTAGTTAAGAATTAACTTCTTTGCAACTATTTTCCTTGCTTTTATATATATTTTTAAAAAAATATGTTTTTTTAATTACTTTCATATGTTAAGTTTTTAATTATAACAATATGATTGAATCTCTTAACTATTTTTAATTTAGAAAACTTTCAATATTCTTTATTCAATTTGAAAAATTAATTACTTACACATATTAAGTTTTTAATGATAACAATATAATTGAATCTATTAACTATTTTTAATTTAGAAACCTTTTAATATTCTTTATTTAACTTGAAATATAACTTTTAAAGAGATGAAATTGTGAGGATTTTTTTTGAAAAAATTTAAAAAGTACAAATAAGTTATGTTACGATGTTACAAGGAAAACTTTGTTTCCACTTAAAATATATATTATTGATGATGACGATGATGATGAACGTCCACTAAGACCAAACTGGTCTATCCGACCTTAAGAGAGTAAGAGATTACTTGCAATTATTTATAATTTTATTTATGTGCTAAAAAAACATTAAGAGAAGCTTTCCAAGATCACCATAGTTTTGTTGATTTAAAAGGTTATGAACGGTGATAGTGTGACAAATATTTTGAAATTTAGATCTAATATGGGTATAGGCTGGACAATATAAGAGAAAAATGATTTTCATCTTTCAAACCTCTTAGTGTCACAAACACACTCTTTCATTCCATGGCGTCTTAGGAATTTTCTAATGCCTAGTTTCAATGTGGAGCTCATGAGAATTTGTTCTTATTTTAGCAATGCTTATTCTTTTATTTACACTTGTCAAAATAGAGAGATAATTTTCATCTTCTAGATTAGGGTTGATTACCTCCTTATAACACATTAAATTTATTTTTTCCTCTAAATCTTTATCACACCACATTTTCTCCTTCAATTTTGATTTAATAATATTTTTTATAGTATCCTTATTCTACAAAAATGGTCTATTTCATGATTCCCCAATGGCTTAGACAAGACTGGGCATCTTTATGCCATCCCCGCTTGAGTCGAAGGTGGTTATGGATGGCGTTTGAATAAATTTTAGGAATCCCCTTGTATCTTATGTTGTTTAACTTGTTCTAATACATTATTTATCAAGTCATATCCATGCTCTCAATGAGGGAAAGGCTTGCCTCTAAGAGGAGGATATGATAGGGCGCATTTCCTTTAGTTTTGAGATTATAGGTTGTACAATTCTTTTGGATTTACTCTAGCTTTCTCCATGATTCTCGAGAGATACTAAATCCCCAAACTTCACATCCATATAGAATAACATGAGTAACAAGAGTCTCAAAGATGAGTTTTTTCTTATCCCATATCCAAAGATCAGTTGATTTACAATTGTTTTCAAGCACATAATAAGATTTCTATCCTCCGTTTATTCTTTTCTCAATGCTATAATTCTAGTTGAGCTTGTGGTGAATATCAATTCCAAGATATTTATATGAATTCACTTCCTACAAGTTTTTGAACATGTCATATACGATAGTATCATATGTGATCTTATTTGATCTGATGATCACGACTTTTGTTTTTTTTAGTATTAATAGTCATACCCATATTGGAGAAAAAATAATGAGGATTCTTATTTTTTCTCCAATATCTTGGGGACTCCTCTCCATAAGAATCCGTTGGGATGACGCAACTTGATTTTTCCAAAAACTCTTCTGACTTGTCAATATATATGCCAAAAATCATAGGGGACAAGGGAAAACCTTGCTTGACTCCAATATTGCAGTTAATTTCTTTCAACCGGCCATCGGTGTTCTTAAGATTCACAATAATATTCTTGTACAACCTTATATCAGCAACCCTCAACTCGAAATGAACTTTTTTCTCTTTCAACCTATCCCAAAGGTTTTTCCTCGGAATTGTGTCAAAATATTTTCTAAAGTCAACAAAACAACACAAAAGATTGGTTTTAGTATTGTGGAATTCCTCTACAATGATCCTAAGGGTAACGATATGGTACACACTTGAATGATATCTCCTAAATCTAACCTGGACTTTAGCTCTTTTACCATGAATTTCTAGCCAAAGGCTAATCTTGTTTTCCAAAATAATTCTGTATAGCTTGGTTAAAATCGGGCTAACATAATGGTACTATAATTAGAGGGAATGTTTCTATCCCCATTTTTAAAAATAGGTACAATGAGGATTTGTGTCTAGGGTTTAGGGAAGCTTTGTTTGATTGCTAAATTGAAGAGCTTTTGTATGTGAGGGATGATGATAGGCCCTCCATTGTTAAATTTTTTAGCTTGGTATCCTTCAATGTCTTAGCTTTCCCATTTTCAATCCACTTTACCATGAACTCTGTGTCATCCAAATAAAAAACTTCATCCTTTGTAGGAATAATAGGAATGGTGTTCATGGTATTAGGGAAGTTGTAAAGACTTTTAAGGTAGAAATTTCAGTTCCTTAAGGGAATTATATTATTTTTTTTAGTACTACGAATTAGAATTTGCCTCGAGAACTTCTTTGGATCAAGATTATATAGGTGTAAAATATGCTCTTTCCTTTTATTTATATAATACCTTTTTCCTCCTTTTAATTAGGGATTTGTACGTATTGATCTTATCAAGTTTGAGGGACTCATTAGAAACATCTGTAATGAATTTCCTAGCAATTTTACATTCTTTATCATACCAAGGGTTGGTTTTTCTATTATTCTTTTTAGAGGACACCTCAAAAGAGAACTTGTTAATAAATGTGGAAAGGGTAGTTGTAAAATTATGATAGAGATATTCAATGTTGTCCTTATAAGTTATGAGATGTAATTCACTATTTAAACCCTTTAAGAAAATATCAACATTACTTTTGTCAAAAAGTAGTTTCCTTTGAGTATTAGAATTTTCTTCAATCGCTCTCTTATGAATGACAAATTTTAGAGTTAGGGTTAAAGATATATGATCAAATTCGGGTTCATGGTCATTTAAAAGCTCAAAATTTACTATTTGGTTGGATATCATATACCACATAATCCATGGCACTACTACCTAGACCATGAATTCAAGTCATCTGATTCGAGTTTGACCACTTCATTACTCCATTGCAAATTAGAAGTTCTTGAGAACTGCAAATCTTGACTAGCTCACTACCAAACAAATTCTCAGTTAGGTCTTTAGAGCTTCTTTTGTAGCTATTAGCTAAAACAGGGTCTTCATATAGCCATATAGGATTTTGGTTGGAATCATTGCTTAAAATAATAACTTGGTTAATTGCACTTCTAACATTAAATTGTCCTAGCACGAGGATATTACCTTCATTTCTCAAATTGTAAATATCTTGTTCTAAATTATTATAAGGACAATTTCTATCTAGATTGTTTTTCTTATAAAAAGTAGAATTAATAGGTGCAAAATAACAAATTGCTATATACATCTTCTTAGCATTGATGTCTGAAATTTCTATCCAAATGTACTAATTGAGAGGGTCAAACTTATGAAGTTCAATGTGAGGAGAAATGTTCTTTCTAATATAATAGTCTATGCCTCCTATCCCTATATGATATGATTTTTTGTTCCATGCTGACCACAAGAAAAATCCTTCTATGTTAGGGACCTTAGACTCTTCATGCTCCCATGTTTCAACTAGACAAATATTATCAATATCACTCGGGATCCAACTTAACATAGGATCTTTTCGCTAGGGAAAGCTATGATAGTTCCAAAAAAGGATCCTCAGTGTCCCAAAATCCTATTTATTATTATCCTTATGGTCTCTATCCCTAAAAATATCTTTTTGATTTGTAATTATTGTTTGTTTTCCTTCTTTCCTAACTTCTTTTACCTTTTGAACATCCTTCCTTAATTCAACTTGGTATTTGGGAATGAGATCTTCATTGATAAATGACCATTTTAAGCTTGGAGATTTACTGAGTATGCTTATTTATGGTCATTAGAATTTACTTTGTCACCGATCAACTTATCTTTATGTTGAATTATTTTCCCTAGCCTCTTTGCTTCTATGAGGTAAGTTGTTTCAATTAGTGATTTATTTATTGTTATCATCCTGTTGTTCTTTTATACCAAAAATTATGAGGTTCAAGGCTTTTTTATTACATTCATGATCCAATTGGATTAGTTTATTCATTTCTTCTTTAATGGGTTTGATATCCAATTTGTTTTCCACACTACTTAGGTCCAAATTGTTGGTTAGTTTTTCTTCTAGCTTTTTAATCCTATCTCTCAAGTTGTCATTTTCTTCAACCTCTTTTTCTTAATATGAAGATGGTAGCCAGATACAATGAAGTGGCTTAGGGTTGTATAATTAAAAAACATAGTTAAATTTTAAAATATTATTTCATCTTATGAATAAATTTAGTATGACGTTAAAAAAAAAATGTAAAATTTATATAATATGAAAGTAATTTTTTTTCTTAATTATATTATTAAAAGAAAAATTTATGTTTAATATATAATATTAAAATTATAAACAATGGGAGTGAAATTTTTGTGTAATGTGTAATTAAGGCAATGATATCCTACTATTTTCAACAAAATATGAGTGGAGAAAATAAAAATAAATTAAATATGGAGAATCTAGTGGATTAAAAGTGGTTAAAATCTCAGTGTGTATTGTTTAGAAGAAGTATTTGGGTAGATTCACAACTCTTGAATTAGTTCAAAATCATTAGAAGAAGTATTTGGGTAGAAGAAGTATTTGGGTAGATTCACAACTCTTGAATTAGTTCAAAATCATTAGAAGAAGTATTTGGGTAGATTCAGAGCTCTTGAATTAATTCAAAATTATAATTTGTATTTTAATATATTCAAAGTTTTTGAATTAGTCACAAATCACTATTGACAATTCCTTTACAATTTCTGAAATTTTTCTCATTAAAATAATTAGAAGTAAAATTTATATGTAATATATTAAAATTATAAAGGTTAGGAATGAAATTTATGTTTAATTAAGGTAATCATATATATTATAATCAACCAAATATGAGTGAAGAAAATAAGAACAAGTATTTTTTGTTTAAATATGGGGCTTTAAATTTTAAATTGCAATTTGGTTGATGAAGAATGGTTAAAATGTCTATATTGTTGGGAAGAAGTATTTGGGTACATTCAGATCTCTTGAATTAGTTCAAAATCACCATATGTATTTGAATATATTCTGAATTTTTAAATTATTTAAAATCATCATTTACAATTGTTACAATCACAATTTTTTATTAAAATTATTAGAAATAAAATTTATGTTTAATATAAAATATTAAAATTATAAAAGATAAAAATAAAATTTATAATGGTTGAAATCACAATTTTTCATTATATTTAATGATATATGAAAATGAAATTTATATGTAATGTGTAAATTTATCTTTAATATATGAGAATGAAATTTATTTGTAGTGTGTAATTAAGGTAATGGTATTTACTATACTCAACCAAATATGAGTGGAGAAAATAAGAATATTTTTTTTTTAAAATTTGGTGCACTTAAATTGTCATTGGGAATTGGTGAATGAGGAAAGGTCAAAATCTCACTTTATATTTTTCATAAAGAGAAGTATTTGGGTAGATTCAAAGTTTTAAATTAATTCAAAATAGTCATATCATTTAATTTTGGACAATTTCATAGATTCAAAATCACCATACCATTATCATTTATTTTTGAATAGATTCATAGATTCAAAGTTATTGAATTAGTTGAAAATTACCATTTATAATTACTGAAATTATAATTCTACATTTAATTGAAAAAAAAAAGAAGTCAAAATGAATGAATGAATAATCATAATTAACGTTTATTAAGATTGAATTGCTCTATCTAATCTTAAAAGAGTAAGTGATTAATTGAGAATTGATCTACCTAATCTTAGTGATTACTTGAAATTCTTTAAAATTTTATTTCTATACTAGAAAAGCATTAAGAAAAACTTTTCAAAATCACCATACTTAAATCACTCAATAAAATTGACATTATCAAATTAAGTTGATACTAACATGATAAAAAAAATGACACGACATCATGAAATCTGCTAGAAGTATTTACATACATTAACAGTAAAATTTTTTGTTCATTGAAAATTTGAGCATCATGAAATCTTCTCGATCATAGAGACTTTATAAAGGCATCATGAAATCTGCTAGAAGTATTTACATACATTAACAGTAAACTATTTTGTTGATTGAAAATTTGATTCCATTCCACGAAATCAGATAGAAACTAAGAAAATACGAATACGATGATCTTGCTACGAAATCCGATACGAATACGATGTCTAAACCAAAAATTACAGAAACTATGGAATATAGAAGCATCAAAATTATGTTGCTAAGAGATCTCAAGTGAAATCTCAAGCAACCAGGCTTAAAGGTGTTAGGGTTCCAAAATGACCTAATCCTGATAAAATACCTTGATCTATCAGCCAATTCAGAAACTGAGATGGTATGACTACGTGAAGGAAGTTGTTGCAAATGATAACGCTATAACCGAGTAACCATGCTTTCTACCGATTCGATATCGGGTTTGGGCCGCTGGGAACATCATGGGCGCTGGCGTTAAAACGCCGAGAATTAGCCCAAGGTGAAGGTGGGCTTCCGGGGGCATGACCGCCGGGAGAAGCAGGAGCTGGAACATTGAATTGGTTCTGATCAGATGAAAGACGCCGGGGATTCGATCTCGTGGCCTGGACATGATGAGGAGGCGGATGCATCGCCAGCATGCAATCTCTCTGTTTTTTCCGACATACGTTGATTGTACGCGCGGGCTCCACGGGCTGATAGAAAAGAGGGAATACTAGCAGCAAAATCAGGAGGACATTCAATAATATTGAAGAACTCATACGCCATTGTCTCAGCTCACAATGGAACCTTGGATCAGCTAATTCGTCTGCCATTCAAACGGCTATTATACCCCAAAGCACTCAAACGGCTATTTGTCTGTTCTCTTTGCTTATTATACCCCAAAGCACCCGATTCAAACGGCTATTATACCCCAAAGCACTCAAACGGCTATTTGTCTGTACTCTTTGCTTATTATACCCCAAAGCACCCGAACGGCTATTTGAATTCAAACTATTTATCAACAGAACGCGACAGGATTGAAATCTTAGCTTTCTTCGCTGAACTCCAATCAATATTAAAAAAATAGTCAGATTAATACTTCAGATAGTTGCTATGGAAAACAAGACAGATGAACTGATGACTTAAATAGGAGAAATGGGAGGTTGAAGAATCTCATTCAGTCCAAAGCAAAAGTGTACTGGGCGGTTTTCTTGAATTTTCGGTTAGAATTCTATGTTGCTTTTAGCTGAATGTCTCTGTGACATTTTGGAGTTTCCTTCTGGGCATTTCAAAGGACAAGAGAAAAAAAAGGAAGAAATGGTTTTGGTGGAGTAGAGACTAAGAAGAGAAGAGTAAAGTTTACGCATATTGTTTGATGAATCTTTCCTTAGGTGACCTTCGTTTCTTACTAGTCCATCCTTGGTTGTTGCTATGACCTTCCTTACTAGTTTGCACGTTCCTGGAAGAAATAAAAAAGAAAAGCAGGGCGGTTGAAAGCATCTTTGTGGTTCCCATTACCATACTTACCTTTAAAACATAGATGCCTTTACATCATTCTCGAAATTGAATCTAATGGAAGTTGTATGCATCAGCATTAATCAATTTAACCAGTAAAAATGGCATTATTATATATACATATACTCCTGTACTTGGGCGTGTGCCCTCGTGTGCCATGAATGTTATTCCATGCGATTATTCTAGACATTAACGGCCCTGGTATCTTAGTTCTACGTGAAGCCAAAGGCCAACAACTCGGTGCAGCGTGTATCTATATGATAATTTTACGATGATACTACTATTCGAAATGCCATCTACAATCCCATTGCCAAAAAAATTTAACATCTACACGTGACTCAGTGGCACTGGTCTTAACAAAAAAGTTTTGGGACAAGCTGCAACTTTCTCAAAACATTCTCAAATTCTACTATTGAACATCTACACGTGACTCACTCGCACTGCTCTTAACATAAAAGTTTTGGGACAAGTTGCAACTTCCTTACAAGTGAAGAATGCACTTTGAAAAGTTGATTCTTGAAATATGCAAAAAAAAGTTGATGCTTGAAATATGAAATCTTAAACCAATCATTATTCATACTACTTGTTCATACCTGTGGAAGGAGGTTCAATAAATTCTTTAATATTGTGTTCCAACGTATTACTAGTTGAATGTGTGCATGCTATTGATGTGCCAATATTGAAAGTAATTAACATTGACAATAGATTTGGGTACCATGGTAATTGTTTAAGTAGTTAAAGCAATAATTGTTAATTTAAATTACTATTATATATTGTATTGATGGGTAAGAGTGTTTTTAAAAAAAAATTTAAATTACTATTATATATTGTATTGATGGGTAGAATTTCAATTTTTTAAGAATATTATATAGTTGTAGAAAAAATTGTGATTTTTACAGTAAATAATTTTATATATGAGTAAATCTTTTTTAGAAAAAAAATGAAATTGGTGAATTTTTTGGAAAAATAAATGGAAAATTAGTTCAATGGAAAAATTTAGCCTCTAAAATTTTCTTTGATCTAGATTAGCATCTAAGGTGCATGGAAAACAACACACATTCACCACATCATTGGTGGTGTTCATCTGTATTTTCAAGAGGAGTAGATTGGGGGTGGTGACCACCACAATTTATCCTATAAACCTAATTTTAGGTATATTGCAACTTTTAGGAAACAAAACTAGTGTTAATGGTGATATGGTCCTAGACCACATTATATTATGAATCAACCACTCTCAATTCACATTGACAAAGAAAAAACTAAATCATAAATATTACACAAATTTTTGTGTTAAAATACAAATTAAATTACTAAGATAGCTCATGAATGCATGGAACCCAATCAAATACACATAACACAAAGATATTCCTTTATATAATAAAGATAATAAAAATATTATTGCATTGTAGTATATTACATATGCTACAAAGTGCTCTCACATGATTGACTTCTTTTAGGTATCAATATATAACTATCAATCAAAGATTACACTATTTGGGTCCACAGGTTGACTCCAAATACATATGATCACAATATAAACCTTGACACATATAAGATAAGATAAACCCTTAAGTGTGAGAAAAAACTTTTAAATTCTAGAATTATGAAATGCATTCCACTGAATAATAGACATAAGAATGTAGAAAGAACCCTTAAGGTAGGGTAACATCATCAAATACTCCTTATAGAAGAAATCAATCCACAAGTCATGTTTGCTACAAAAAATTACATCCAACATACGACATCTCTCCAATAGAATGAAACTCATGTGTATTTATATTTTCTCATGAGTATTCCTAGGGGTCTATGCTGACTACCCATTATTATTATGTTATTTCCTCTTAACTATATAGTGGGCCTATTTATTACCCATCAACTACCAAATGAGCTTATTCCATGATTATGACCACATTGCATTCACTATCCCTTTGGGATCCTCCCTACGTACCCCATATTATTATCCCTAAGTACATTGTATTTCATCCCCTTTCACATGATTCATCCTTAAAACATGGGAAGAATCCATATAATATGACTTGCTAAGTAATGTAGTCAACTAGTACCATGCGCAATCATCCACTCATCCTAGTGAAATGTGGACATGGGGTTTAATTGTGGTATTTTTTTCTCGATCTTGATTATGGTTTCCCCTTGGATTCCATGTTGTTGTTGTGCTACTCGTATATATCCATTCATTTATTTTAGTCCCCTTTGTGCCTCCATACTATTTTCCTTTCTAGTTCCATGTTGACCCACAATAAGTTTGCTAATTCTCACTCTCTTTCCTTGATGAGTATTGTTTCTTTGGGTGACGATATACAACAACCTTAGCTATCAATTCTTATTTATTTGACACTTTAACATTTGGTTCCTTTGATTCATTTATATCCTTATATTTTTGAAGTACCCAACCAACCCAGTACGCGCAGGGATGGTGGGGTGCT
>SNQJ01S0147317.1:11792-35489 GCA_010110895.2 Picea sitchensis
ATTAGTGACTTACACTACGCAGTTAATCCCGAAAATAATATCTAATATCTTGCACTGCGGAAGCCCCTATATGCTTGATATCTCATTTATGATGTCGATGATGATGAGGATGTGATTGTACCTTGACGTGATGATAAAATTAAACAAAGAACCTTAGCATTGAAAGAGTTGGAGGACCGATTATTGGTCAAGGAAGAGCATATTATACAAGTATTGACGAGGTCAGACGATGCTCATAAATTTATTGAAAACCTTATGTGGAAAATTGAGTTGGAGGAGAGACAAAAGGGACTTGCAGATGGAGTCACTAGTGCCTAATTGAGCATCATCAAAGAGGCACTAGAGAAGATGAAATCCGATCACTTGCATTTGTTCATGGATAGGGACATTTCTCTTAAGTTCGCTAAAGACAAGGAAAGGGATATTGAGGATATTTGTTACCAGCTTAGTTTGGCACGCTCTTCATCTTTGACAATAGCAAAGAATCCATTGTCTTTGGAAGTAGTGACACATGAGGACATGAGTAGAACTCATGATCTGAGGGAGGATCCTTTTGTGACGATCCCTCATGAAGAATGTTCATAGTTGTAGGTATATGAGGAGAAGTTTGACATCAAGGGTTTTTCCCATGTGACTATTTTCATTGGATGGATCATGAGCCATTTATTTTGGCTCAAGGATTAGCTACAAAGGATGTACTTGAGAAAATTCCTCATGGACTAGCCAACAAGGAAGTATATGCAACAGTTGATTGGGGGATTGAGAATAGGATAGATGTGGATACATCACTCTGGGATCCAAGTCTATTTTATATTAGTGGAGTGATTGATACAGTGGCACATATAGTATACAGGGTGATAGATGATGATATGGTGGTATACAAAAATATACAGCAGTATACGGTGATGTACGGTGGTGTATAGTGGGGTTTTGGGATGTTTCCCCTAGGGAGACTATTAGGGACCTAAACTCCCTAACCCCTCATGTAGGTAGAATGATATATTTTCCATGTAATAAAGGTCAATGTTAGTCTAGAAGGCATATTTATTAAATGAGAACAAGTCAATGTAAGAAGACCTAATAGAAGCTTCTGCTTCTAGAAAGATCTTTCGCTAGAAGGTTCTTTAGAAGATATAATTAGTATAAATAAGAGAGAGAGGCATGAGAAGTATTTTTATTGAGAATTATTTTAATAGAGCTCTTCTATGTTGGAGGTTTCCCCATTGAAGAGGAAAGTGAACATTGTTTCCTATCAATAAAGGTATAGTTTTGGTGTTGTGGTTCCATATAATTTGTTGTTATATTTTCATTATTTCAGTATTCTGTTGTTATTTCAGTGTTATTTTCTACATTATTTCTCTTTTCTACTAATATAATAGATCCGGTACCTTACAAGTGGTATTATATCACTTTCCTTGGTAGAAAATTGTGGGTTGTTTTTTTCCAGGGTAGAGACATATTCCAACGTCTTAAAGCTACAAATATATGTTGTTCAACACATAAATACGTGGTCAAGGACGCATACACACAGGAAATACAAGTGGTACTTAAGAACACATTTTTTTCCACCCTTGTAACCCTTGTTGGTACCCCTTCACGTGGTAGCACATCAAACATAACCTGTATACAGACTGACATAGATATCTTGAAGCCCTCCATAGATAAACCGATCGACCACCTGACTACTATAGTCTCACTGAGAACAACACTTGAGAAGATACTCTCTAATACCTGGTTCGTCAGGTAGTTCCACTAAGGGTATAGTCTACCCTCCTTAGTTGGTGTCGTAAGATATTGGGCCGAGTACTACTTTTGGACACTGCACGTATGTAATGTCCCCAAGGCCAAGCCCTGTTGTAAATCATGTCTATGAAGTATAAATCTTGCATTATGAATTGTAATTATGTTTTATAGGCTAGTGAGACAAGTTATATAAGCTAGTGGGATTATGTGTTATTAGGCCGGAGAGCCTAAGTGTTAAGGCCGGGAGCCTGCTTTTGTATATGTAATCATGCAAAACATTAATAAAAGATATAAACACCACTGCGTGCAGACTGACCACGATGAATGAGTGATGGGGGACTAAGTCCAAAGAGTGGGTAAGGGATTAGGGGCTGGAAGGTTGGGAAGAGAGGCTAAGTGTTGAGCCTAGGGGCTTAAGTCCTAGGGAATAATATTTTAATATTATTCCAAAAGCCATGTGAAATGTGATGTTTTATCCTAAGTTTTTTGGAAGGACGAGTGACTTCCAAATGGGAAGGAACGAGTTTCATGGGTGACAAGTGTCAACCCAAGTGCATGCAGTTAAAACTGTTGAGTTGATCCATGTTGGGGGTTCCTCCTCCATTCTACCAAAGATTGTTTGAACTGAAAATCCGGTATGACCTCTACAAGAATACCCTCACACAACTCTGGGGAAATCCGAAAGAGGCTGGTGCCGATTTCTGGAGGAGTCGGTACACCCTCTGTGAAAACCATTGAGTCTGTGTTCGTTCTCCATTCTACCGTTCGTTGTCTAAACTGTGTGACCTCTGCTTCCGAGCTTGGCATATCACACACAACACTGAAAACTGAAACCATGAGACCTCTGGGATTGTCCGGTGTATTCTAGTAAATTCCACCTGGTCTCTGCATTTGGCCTCCATCATCGACCTTTGCATAATTTCTTGTCACGCACCCTGTAACCGATAAACCGTGAGCCAATTTGTGTCTTCTGTAGAACCTGACACCTGGATAATCGCCTGAGCATGCTATGTTTTAGCGTCTAGTCGTTTCCATTTGTGGGACTATGGTCGTTTTTTGTTGTGGTAGTCATCCTGGTGTCAACTAAGTGCTTGATGTTGTTGTGGTTTCCCTCACCCGGTTGGAATTGAGTTGAAGGGTGTGCTGAAGAAGCGGGTTGTCAGGCCCGTGGTAAAAGAAGTAGGTTGTTAGGCCTGTGAGAAACTCCCTCCAGGTGAGAGAGTCTGTTGGGAAGTGGTTTTCTCCCAGAGAGAGTCCAACACCAGCTTCAGAGCTCTGAGAATTCCTGATCTGGCCTATTGCCGAGGCCCAGAGAGGGAGGTGAAGCACCAATGGACTGTGCTTGTGAAGGTGTATACTCCCGATTGGAATAGGCATGTGGGGAATGAGAGTCTGTTAGTAGTGGGCGTAAGAAGGCATCCTGGGAAGAATCCTTCCGGTTATTCTGTGCAGTTTTCCCTGTAACCTTAGCCTAGACTAGGATTCCTTGCCTTGGGTGGAGCTTAGTCCCAGCTCAGGGGTGACCTACTACTGAGAGTGATGAGCAACGTGGTCTAAGGCTGGGAGGTTTGTGGAAGGCCTGCACGTAGTTGGTAAAATTACCACGGTTTCAAAGATAAGTATCAGCTTATGCTTAATATTATGTTTTGCATGCCTGTGATGCTTATATGTATCATGTATTCTGTTGTGCATATGAATTACTGTTAATGCCAGGGATTATTTATGTTAGTAGTAATCTTGTGTTTACTCTGAGTTAAATGTGTNTGAGCAGCGTGCTCTAAGGCTGGGAGGTTCATGGAAGGCCTACACGTGGTTGGTGGAATTACCACGGTTTCAAAGATAATTATCAGCTTATGCTTAATATTATGTTTTGCATGCCTGTGATGCTTATATGTATCATGTATTCTGTTGTGCATATGAATTACTGTTAATGCCAGGGATTATTTATGTTAGTAGTAATCTTGTGTTTACTCTGAGTTAAATGTGTTTAATTTGATTTAAATGCATGTTATTAATTAAGTATGAGAATGATGTTGTTCCGCACAATAGCATTTTCCCAACCAGTGGGGTGGAAGGCTGGGGAGTGTTACAGTTTGGTATCAAAGCCTAGTTTCAACGCTGAGCCTTGATGGGCCGGATAAGTGGTCTTTGGACCGAGGTTTTGAGAAGGAAATTGTGTCTCGAGGACTAATTTCAAAACTCAGAATGTTTCTAAGTGTCAACGGGCTACTTGACCATGTTACAAAGCTTAGGAGGTGTAGCGGTATTATAAAACTGCAGTCGATGTGGTATATGACCACAGGGAGAGAGAGAACTCCACACCATAAGTGTTGGATCCATATAATCTGTTCGGGAGGAAAGGAGAACCCTCACGACCATTAAATCTGGAGAACGTGCACAAGGTTTAAAACCCTTTGGAGTTGCACATAAGTGTGGAAATCGTGATATGAGAAATCCCGAATTTGTCAGGACCATCCATTGGAAAGGACGCGTGGAGAGCGATCAACCTTTCCCTGACTCATGACTTGAAATGGTCTAAGGGTGAGTTCGTGAGAATTCACGAAATGCGAATTCACGATTGGATCACAACCAAAGATTTGGAGTCGTTGCATCGTGAACTCCCAGTTCATGAAACTCTGAAAAGATCTGGACTATTAGATCCAAATCATCGAGGATCGTTGGATCTCGTACAAGAACTTGTGTATCAGAATTCGGGGATTAAAGTGACAAGAGATTTGGAGTCCTTGCATCGTGAAATCCCGGTTACTGAAAACTCGAAACCCCGAAAGTTCCAAAATGATCTACACCATAGATCGGAAGTATAAGGCTTGACCGTTAGATCAAGTAGAAGGTAAGTCGTGATTACATGATTTCGGCTATCGGGGAAAAACAAAGTGAGCTTAGGCATGGAATCCTGAAACCTCGAAACCCTGAAACCCCCAAAAGGATCTGCGCCATAGATTTGAGAGAGGTCTAACCGTTGGATTTCACTTGGAATGGACGTGGACACATGGGTGTGTACTACGTGCCAGTGGGTTGAAAAGAAAAGTGAGCATGGTTGGACCTGATGATGTCGTTGAAGGTGACGTGAACCCTTCTGAATGTGCCACGTGCCACCGTGGTTGTGTGTGACAACTGTGCTATCTGGGCCCAGAGGGTAAAGTAAATAGGGATTTCAGAAGTCCAGAGTTGGAGAGGGAAGCGAGTGCGAGAACCTTCGGGACCAAAACCCCGAAACCCGAAACCCTGAAGCCCCAAAATCATGGAAACTTTGATGACAGAAGGACCACAGTGGATTTCATCCTTTGGAGGATGAGTAAACATGGATCGTTGATCCACTCGATTTTGTGAATTCAGTAATCGAAACTCCGGTAGATAGTTCTGTGTGCCTTAAAAATTTTCGAAGGCCGAAAATCTGGGTAGCACCTAGCAGTTTAGCGTTTGATCATGGCCCATGGATGCATGGGTTAGGGACTAAGAAAGAGGGGGCTATCATTCGAAAGCTACAGAGCCGAGCAAATCTCATAAAATTCATGAAATCAAAACATTTTCTTAAATCAGATTGGTTTTGAATGTGTGGAATTTGTTAAGAAGAGATGGCCTGACAAATTCTAGTTCTTTGCACGTTGTGATTGCAGAAGTTTGATGAGTGCCAGAACTGATTAGAATTGCCACAAAATGAAAATAAATGGAAGAGACACATAATGCTTCCATTTCAGAGAATGAAAGAGAAGAAAGGGATGTCAAATTGGGAGTTGAAGGATCGAACTCCAATGGTCACGGAAGAGAATTGGATAAGGAAGGGCATATGATGAAAATCATTGAAAGATTGCAGAAAGATGCCTAGGCTCGCCGAGTTGATAGCCAAAATCTCATGAAAGTCAGGGATAGGTAGGGTCAATTCAACTTAAGGATGTTGAAGAGTCTGGAAAGAATAAAAAATAAATTGGAAAAGGAGAGTGACTCAAGCAAGATAGAGAGTTGCAGGACCCCTGAGAGGAAAAGCAGATCAAGGAGTGTTAGCAGACATCGTCGTCACTCCCAAAAGAATTCCAGTAGGGAAGCACACAATAGTTCAAGCCCATCCCCTACCAGAAAGCACAGGAGATCTGGGATGGATGAATTGAAAGGGGAAATGAATAAGATTAAGCCTCCTACATTTGATGGAGAACATAAGAAGGAGGAAGATGCCGAAACATGGTGGCTTGGCATGAGGAAATATTTCCAACTGCAGAATTATTCCTCTCAAGCAAAAGGAAGAATTGCGATGTATCAACTAAAAGGAAAAGCATCCATGTGGTGGGATCAGCTTGTGCAGGTGCAACACGTTAGAGAGAAATATATCACATGGAAGGAATTCATGAGGTATTTTGAGAGGAAATACATGACTACAAGATATTATGACAGAAAGATGAAGGAGTTCTTTGAACTCAAGCTGGGCAACATGACCATTGATGAATACAAACAAAGGTTTTTGGAATTACTAAAGTATGTTCCATTCATCAAAGATGAGGATGTCAAGATTCAGAGGTATTTGAGTGGACTGCCACCTCCCATTGGTGACAAGATTCAATATGATGATCCTAAGACTATGGAAGAAATGATAAGAAGAGCGGAGTGCTTATTTGAACAACAAAGAGAAAATCCTACCTTTCAGAAGGCTTGGGTTGACCAGAAGACATTTAAGAAAGAACAGAGGCAAAAGGGAAACAAACCTCCCTTTTTTAGAAATAGTCCTCAAGGACATCCATCGTTTAGAGAGCCAAGAATGGCTGAAGTGGGAGAACAAAGGCTGAGATAGACGCCCATTCAGTGTTGGGGTTGTAAAGAGAACCACAAGCACAAATATTGTCACCACAAAAATGGCAAAGCAAGAGCTGTCCATAATGTTCAACAAGCTGAAATAGTGGAGAACATGGGCAGTAGAATGCCAAGGATCTATGCGGCCCTGGAAAACAAGCAAGATGAATTTCAGTCGCACATGATTGAAGTAGAAGGTATGATAAAAAACCAACCATTTGTTATTTTAATTGATTCAGGGGCTATCCATAGTTATATAGACCCTAGAGTGGTAGAAAGTTTTCATTTGATAAGAAGAAAACATGAAAAGTCTTGGGTAGTGCAACTAGCTACAGGAACCAAGAGGAAAGTCACAGAGTTAGTCAAGTCCTGTCCTGTAGACATGAATGGATTGAGCACGAAGACCGAATTGAATGTATGGACGGGTTGGACCAGCACCATGCCCTCCTGAACTATCATAACAAGGAATTTACATGTTTGGAAGA
Organism: Picea sitchensis; assembly: GCA_010110895.2. Taxonomy (NCBI): domain Eukaryota; kingdom Viridiplantae; phylum Streptophyta; class Pinopsida; order Pinales; family Pinaceae; genus Picea; species Picea sitchensis. Next base: position 18,821 of record SNQJ01S0147317.1, read on the forward strand.
GGAAGGGAATCATAAAATAGTCCAAGGAATTCCCAGAGCTGTGGTTGTTAGAGAAATCTTAGCAATGCAGCTGAAGAAGTGCTACATAAAAGGATGTCAGTTTTTTGTAGCCCGTGTGGAGGAAGAATCCAGAGATGAAGTCTCAAATATTGGAGACCATGCGGTACTAATAGAGTTTGAAGACGTATTTCAGGAGTTACCCAGACTACCTCCGAAGATAGATATCGATTTCTCTATAAATTTGATTCCCGGAGCAGCTCCAGTGTCGAAAGCTCCTTATAGAATGAGTACGCTAGAGCTGAAAGAGTTGCAATTGTAGCTTGAAGAGCTTCTAAAGAAGGGGTACATTCTCTCAAGCGTGTCACCTTGGGGTGCCCCAGTCCTATTCCTGAAGAAGAAGGGTGGGACGTTGAGGCTGTGCATTGATTTCAGACAGTTGAACAAAGTAATTGTCAAGAACAAGTATCCTCTACTGAGGATCGATTATCTTTTCGATCAGTTGAGAGGTGAGAAAATATTTTTGAAGATAGATCTCAGATCGGGATATCACTAGGTAAGAATAAAAGATGAAGACATAAGAAAGACCACCTTTATAACAAGGTATGGTCATTACGAGTTCACAGTGGTACCGTTTGGGCTATCGAACTCACCTGCTGTTTTTATGTGCTTGATGAATGGTGTATTCAGGGACTATCTAAACAAGTTTGTCATCGTCTTCCTGGATGACATTCTGGTGTATTCCAGGACCGAAGAAGAACACAAACAACATCTGAGGATGGTGTTGCAGGTGCTAAGAGAGCACCAATTGTATGCCAAGATGAGAAAGTGCTCGTTTTATCAGGAACGGATCCATTCTTTGGGACATATTATCTCGAAGGATGGGATAGCGGTAGACCCTGAGAAGATTGAAGCCATTAGAGAATGGTCAGTGCCAAGGAACGTAAATGAAGTTAGATCCTTCATGGAATTGGCTGGTTATTACAGAAGGTTCATCACAGGGTTTTCCAAGATAGCTCACCCTATAACTTCCTTGCAAAGGAAGGAGAAAAATTTTCAGTGGACTGAAGAGTGTGAGAAAAGTTTCCAACGATTGAAACAACTATTAACCAGCGCTCCAATCTTGAGAATTGCAGATCCAAATGTGGATTTCGTGGTGTGCACAGATGCGTGTAAAGAAGGGTTGGGAGGAGTTCTCAATCATAATGGATTTGTAATATGTTATGAGTCCAGGAAGCTGAAAGAGAACGAAAATAATTATGCCACTCACGATTTGGAGTTGACAGCAATCATTCACGCTCTAAGGAAATGGAGACATTACCTCATGGGAAGGAGATTTGAATTGAGAACAGACCATAATGGTCTAAAATATTTGTTTGATCAACCAACCTTAAATGCTAGACAAAGTAGGTGGCTAGAACTTCTGTGTGAGTATGACTTTGAGATCAAGCATATCAAAGGAAAGGAGAATAAAGTGGCTGATGCACTCAGCATGAGGGTGCATGAATTACATGCTACAACCATTAGCATGTATTGGACTGATATTAAAAGTAGAATTCTAGAGGTTGCGAATGTAGATCTATAGTACAGAGACGTTGTAACCAAGCTACAGTAGGGTAAAATTCCACAGAAGATGGAAATTTATAAATTGGAAACAGATGGAATACTGCTGTACAAGAACATAATTTTTTTACCCAATGTCCAGTGCTTGAAACAAATGATTTTGCAAGAGATGCATAATGTGCCTTATGCAGGGAACCCTGGATATTAGAAAACAGTAGCAGCAGTCAAGAACCATTACTTTTGGCCGGGTATGAAGAGAGAGATCGCTGAATACATCACCAAATGTATGGAGTGCCATAAAGTTAAAGCTAAGCATAGGAACCCAGCAGGGTTGCTGCAACCTTTACCCATTCCTGAGTGGAAGTGGGAAGTAGTAACAATGAATTTTATTACGGGATTGCCCAGAACAACCAAGATGCATGATTCGATCATGGTGGTGGTGGACAAGCTTACAAAACCTGCCAATTTTATTCCACTGAAAATTACTCACAAGGTAACAGATGTTGCTGATATTTTCATAAAGGAAGTGGCACGATTGCACGAAATTCCTAAAATGATTGTGTCCGACAAAGACCCGAAATTCACCTCGAATTTCTGGAAATGATTGTTCAAAGGATTCAGAATGAAATTGAACTTTAGTACATCTTATCATCCCGAGTCTGATGGACAGATAGAGAGGGTGAACAAAGTAATAGAAGACATATTGAGAATGTATGTGATGGAAAAACCATCAATATGGGAAGACTACCTGCACTTGGTAGAATTTGCCTACAACAATGGGTATCATGCATCATTGAAGATGAACCCATTTGAAAGACTTTATGGAAGAAAGTGAAATACTCTAGTGAGCTGGGATAATCTAGCTGATAGAACAGTAGTTGGGCCAGAGTTTCTCAAGGAGATGGAGGACCAAATGATAAAAATTAAGTAGAATTTGAAAGCTGCCCATGACAGGCAGAAAAGTTATGCTGATAAGAACATAACCCATAGAGAGTTCAAAGTGGGTGATCATGTTTTCTTGAAAGTGAAAGCTAACAAGAGTTCCCTGAAGCTGGGAAGTTGCGCCAAGTTGGCAGCCAGATTTTGTGGGCCATTTGAAATCTTGGAAAGGATTGGGCCAGTTGCATATATGCTTGCATTACCTGCATCCATGACTGTACATAATGTGTTTCATGTTTCATTTCTTAAGAAATATATACTAGATGCTAATCATGTTATCGATTGGAATGTGATTCAGGTGGAACAAGAAGGTGTCCTGCAAGTGCATCCTATGCACATATTGGACAAGAAAAACAAAAAGCTCCAGAATCGAGCTATAGGGCTTGTAAAGGTCCAGTGGTCCTAGTATGGTCCTGAGGATGTGGCATGAGAGCATGAAGATGTTATGCAAGCAGAGTACCCAAATATTTTTTAAAATTTTGAAAAGCTTGCAGATGCAGTGTAAAGTTGCACTGAGGATAGTGAAAAAATAAGGGGAGGGGATTGTAATGTCCCCAAGGCTGAGCCCTGTTGTAAATCATGTCTATGAAGTATAAAACTTGCATTATGAATTGTAATTATGTTTTATAGGCTGGTGATCCAAGTTTATATAAGCTGGTGGGCTTATGTGTTATTAGCCCGGGAGCTTGCTTTTGTATATGTAATCATGTATTTTGTTGTGCATATGAATTACTGTTAATGCCAGGGATTATTTATGTCAGTAGTAATGGTGTGTTTACTCTAAGTTAAATGTGTTTAATTTTATTTAAATGCATGTTATTTCCATTAACTCTGAAATGCTATCAATAATTCCGTGTTAACTCTAATTAAGCATTTTAAGTTCATTAGAATGCATGATGTGTTACATAAGTGTTTTTCCACGAAGTAGCATTGACCCAACCGTGGGGGTTGATGGCCGGGGGCGTTATAAACACACTTGAGAATATTGAATATCTATAAGTGTCTGAGGTAACCAAGGATATCTAAACTGGAATTCTGAGTGAAGGTGAAGAAAAGAAGGCCGAAATGCAAGGNATATATGCTTGCATTACCTGCATCCATGACTGTACATAATGTGTTTCATGTTTCATTTCTTAAGAAATATATACTAGATGCTAATCATGTTATCGATTGGAATGTGATTCAGGTGGAACAAGAAGGTGTCCTGCAAGTGCATCCTATGCACATATTGGACAAGAAAAACAAAAAGCTCCAGAATCGAGCTATAGGGCTTGTAAAGGTCCAGTGGTCCTAGTATGGTCCTGAGGATGTGGCATGAGAGCATGAAGATGTTATGCAAGCAGAGTACCCAAATATTTTTTAAAATTTTGAAAAGCTTGCAGATGCAGTGTAAAGTTGCACTGAGGATAGTGAAAAAATAAGGGGAGGGGATTGTAATGTCCCCAAGGCTGAGCCCTGTTGTAAATCATGTCTATGAAGTATAAAACTTGCATTATGAATTGTAATTATGTTTTATAGGCTGGTGATCCAAGTTTATATAAGCTGGTGGGCTTATGTGTTATTAGCCCGGGAGCTTGCTTTTGTATATGTAATCATGTATTTTGTTGTGCATATGAATTACTGTTAATGCCAGGGATTATTTATGTCAGTAGTAATGGTGTGTTTACTCTAAGTTAAATGTGTTTAATTTTATTTAAATGCATGTTATTTCCATTAACTCTGAAATGCTATCAATAATTCCGTGTTAACTCTAATTAAGCATTTTAAGTTCATTAGAATGCATGATGTGTTACATAAGTGTTTTTCCACGAAGTAGCATTGACCCAACCGTGGGGGTTGATGGCCGGGGGCGTTATAAACACACTTGAGAATATTGAATATCTATAAGTGTCTGAGGTAACCAAGGATATCTAAACTGGAATTCTGAGTGAAGGTGAAGAAAAGAAGGCCGAAATGCAAGGAAGGATAAATTATTTTGATGGTGCTTTCTAAGGTATGTTATTTACAGGTCATCTCACCATTTTAGCTATAAATTTTTTTCTATAATGATTCAGACCGTGAAATTTCTATGAAAGTGAGAAAACATATCCAAGTATCCATGGTAAAAAATTCAGCTTTTGGTTTGTTACAATACCATAAGGCTCTACACTCAACACTTCTCTCTCACACAACAATATTCGCTCATGCCAATAACAAAACTAGAACCAACAATACCAACAACAATAACAACAACAAAAACAACAAAAACCCATCCCAGGTCCTTTAGACATCTATTTATACATTACAATAGCTCATCGACAACCTTAGGCCGAGACCTAAGTGTTGAAACCCTAGATACCCAAAACCCTAGGTGTCTAAAACCCTAGGTCAACTAGACCCACATTTTTAGGGCTTCACCATCTTGTCTTACCTTCCTTCTTGCGCGGTGCTCCAAAGAATCCAATGGTATCGTTTTCCTCTTGATGAGTTGTCCACAATCTGTCTTCCTTGCTGTTATGTCATCCTCGATCTCCTCGTCCAACATCTTGCTTTCTATTACTTCTCTCCAGTAACAGTCACTATGTCTTCCACACAGTTCACATTTTGCCTTTTCTTCCTTGATCTTCACTTGCTTCGATAACCAAGGGCCAATAGGCCCCAAAAACTCACCTTTGACTCATCCTGAGGCACTTCAGATCTCAAATTCTTGTTTTACTTCAACTTCAGACTGCGCATGGCAGCCTTTTCTTCCATCTCTAGTCCTCCCTTCCTTCCTTGTGCATATTGTCTTTTCTATGTCTGGTACCAAATTTCAATTGCACCTAGTACCTAGACCCTTTTCCTCATGCTTTTACTGAGAGCTTCAAGGAAACTGGTTGTCATAATATAATTTCAACCGACTCCCGTTCACCAAACCTTCCTTCCATTCTCCATTCAAAGTCTTCAACTGCGCAAATCCTCCTTCTATAACATAGGCAACCTTACATGGCCCAAGATAATGCATTCTGAATTTCCCAAGATGCTTCATGAACTTACTGTCATATACCAATACTAGATCACCTTGCTAAAATACCTTCTTCTTGATGTATCTGTCATGGTAGGCCTTCTCTCTTTCCTTCTGAACCTGCTGGTGAAATCCTGCAATGAATTAGTCTTCTTCCAGTTCGAACAACTGCGCAAGACTCTCTTGAACAACGACAATGTCATCCATATCTATAAAGGCAACAATTCTTAAGCTTGGTACCAAATATTCCATTGGGACAATGAATTCGAGACCATACACCAACTTGAAGGGGGTCTGCATGGTTAGTTTCTTGCAAGTGGTTCTATAGGCCCATAATACTGTTGGTAATCTTAAATCCCAATCATCCTTGTTCACACTGCAAATCTTCATTAGCGCTGTCTCCAAGATCTTGTTGAAAGATTCAACTGTCCCATTCGCTTGTGGATGGTAAGGTGTTCTCTTCTGATGATGAACTACAAATTCCTTAGTCAAGGCTTCAATTGTTTTATTAATGAAATGTGTGCCTTGATCACTCATAAGGATCTTCGGGCATCCAAACCTGGTTATGATGTCATCAAATATGAAGCGTTCAACTGTAGTGGCACTATAGTCCTTAACTGCTCTTGCTTCGACTCATCTGGTCAAGTACTCTGTCGCAGTGATTATGTACCTAGCTACTGTGCACTTCCCTGGTGGGTTAATAGGTCCCACGAAGTCAATGGCCCATTTCTCAAATGCTTGTAAGGTCAGCTGTGGTGCTAATGACATTTCATCTCTTCTGGATGGTTTCCCAACTCTTTGACATACATCACATGCTCTGTAATAGTCCTTAGCATCTCTGTGTAGGGTAGGCCACCAAATTCCATCTCGAAGGACCTTGTGTGCAGTTTCCTTCCCTGCCTATTGTCCTCCTACGATGCCTTCATGAGCTTCGGCGAGGATCAATGGTATTTCTTCCTCCATAACACACCTCCTTAGTATCTCATCAACTCCCATATTGTATAGCTGTCCAAATATAAGTGAAAAGTCTGTAGTGCACACTACTAGCTGTTTCTTCTGGGTGATTTTATATTCACTAGGTGCCATTCCTGTTGACAGGAACTGGACTATTTCAACAAAGTGGTCATCGATATTTCTAATGGCTAGAAATTGTGCATCTGACAGTGTATCCTCCAAGTTAGTAGGCTCTTCTCCATGTTCCAACCTCGATAAGTGGTCAAGACCTTTTTTCATTCTTCCTAGCTTAACCACGATATCAAAATCATATTCCTGAAATAGCAGAATCCATCGACATATTCTCCCCCCCAACACTGGCTTGTTGACTAGGTATTTCAGCATGGAGTGATCAATAAACATTTTAAAGTGTCCTCACAGTAAGTAGTGGCGTAACTTCTGCAACACATACACCATGGCTAACCCTTCTCTTTCGGTAGTGGTGTAATCGATCTCTGCTGTTGATAGCTTCCTGCTAGCAAAGGCTAATGGGTGGTCGATGTCTCCTATTCCTTGTTGTGCTAACACAACTCCTAATGAAATATAAGATGCATCGACATGCATGTGAAATTCCTTGCTCCAATCTGGGAAAACCAGAATAGGCGCAGTAACCATTTTCTGTTTCAGCGTGTCGAAGCTTTGTTGACATCCTTCTGTCCAGTGAAATTGACTCTCTTTCTTCAAAAGCTTTTCCATGGGTGCTGTAATCTGGGCATATCCTTTAATGAACTTCTTGTAATATCTAGTGTGTCCCAACACAGTACGCAGCTGTTTGAATGAAGTAGGAGGGGGTAGATCAACTATGATGGCAATTTTAGATGGATATACCAACAATCCCTGCTTGCATACAATATGAACTAACAACACTCCAAATGGTGAAAAGAAAATTCACTTCTTCAGTTTAAGGAAATCCGACACTGCCTAAACTTTTCCAACATTAGCCTTAAACATTCGATATGATTTTTCAATAAACTAAAAATAGTGCAATCATCAAAGTATGCTTCTATAAACATATGTAGAAACTCCTTGAATGCTTCGACCACCACCTTGGAAAATATGGCTAGGGCATTCTTCAATCCAAACAACATTACTATATATTGGTAGGATCCCCATTATTTGGAAAAGGTGGTCTTATGGCGATCTTCCTTGGAAATACGGATCTTATGGTATCCTGAAAATCCATCTGTAAAAGAATATACCTCCTGGCCTCCTACATTATCTAACACTTCATCAGTGAATGGCGTAGGGAAGGGGTCATGAAAACATACATCGTTCAACTTCCTGAGATCTATGCAGATCCTGATCTCTCCTATCTTCTTGTCTTGTACCACTATAGGGATAATCCATTTTGATTCCTTGACAGATTCTATAATCCCTGCTTCTAGCATTTTGTCGAGGTCAATCTTCACTTTCTCCTTATATTTAGGGTTCAATCTATAGGGTCTCTATTTGACTGGTCTTGCATCTGGTTTCAAAGGGATCCTCATCTCTCCCATAGGCTCTTTAATGCCCTTCATATCAGTGAACTTGATTGGAAACAAGTCCTGATACTCATGCAACAATTCTGTGATCTTGTCAATAGTGGCAACATCCCAATAATCTCCAACATTTGCAAACTTTGGTGTTTGCTCTGTTCCAATATTGACTTTCTTGATCCTAATCGACTATCCAATAAATGGTAGCTCAACTCCTAGTCCTTCCACATCTCTCTGGCCTTTTGTTTCTACCATGTTCACCTTCCTAGGATCATCATCTTCATCAGTATTGATGTTGTAACAACCTTGCAGTTTCAGGAGAGGTGCAGTCCATTTGTCCTCTTCTTGTTCCAAAGGGAGGATAGGTTCCTCCACGGACAATTTTTATCTTACAACTTGTAATGCTTGATCTACTGTAGGATATTGGCTTTCGAATAAAAAGGTAGTGACAAAGTTTTGAGTCATACCTTCCCAATCTGCAGTGATGATGCACAACTCTGCTTGAAGGTACCAGTTGATAGGGGTTGTGTCCAGTGTGTTGATGAATTTGTGCACCCTCTGCTCTTGAGGAATGTTTCTCCATGATTCCTTGCAACTTCTCACATGGTCCTTTGGACAACTCAAACCTATGTATCTAACCTCACAACCTTCTATTTGCACCGATAACCGCGCTGTCATCAGAGTACGACATTGTACCCATTCTGTAATGTTGTGTTTATGTGTCCCCCACCATCTTGCTAGTGTGGATTTCAATGCCTCATCCATTGCCAAAAATCATTGTCATGTTGGTACACTTTATTCAAAGTACGACAAGAAGGTTTCTAAAGGATTCAGACCATCAAAGGTGGGTAAGTTACTTACTGTTGTGCCAATCCAATGTAATTCTTTGGTTAATCTAGCACATCTCCTTGTAGATACTTCATACATTTTGTTCTTTTAGTTCTCCAGTGCTTCTTCTGAATATGAGGAACATGCGCTGTCACTTCACTAGCTCAAATTTCCATCTGTCGTAGGATTAATGTAATCATGCTTTCTAGCTGTTAATTTATATATTTTTCCAGTTCATATGCGCGGTATTCTTCTCTAATGGTCTCTGTGTATCGCTGACCTTCATCAGGATAGAAAGGTGCAATGGCCCTAAGGCCATCTCCTTCAAACTTCATTCATCTTTTCTTTAAATCGACCACAGTGGAATTATTGAAAGCCCAATCAATTCCTAATAGCGCATGGTAAGGACAACTATCATCAACTATCTCAATTACCTCTAAGTTTGCAAACGTCCTCACTCCGTCGATGTCCGTAGGGCCATGTTCCAATATTCCAAAGGGGCTTACAACTTTCTGATTATCCATCCTAAGTCTAATAGGGGAATATATCAACTTAAGTTTTCCCATCAATGCCCAGGTTTTCTTTGTCATGACATTGACCTCCGACCCTAAGTCGAGGACCACATAGTCTATATCATAGTCTCCAATCTGAGCATTCAGGTGTAGTTCCTTATTTTTCCTTCTCTTATTGGATAGTTGATGTACTGATTTAGTCAGTAAAGGATCTACCCTTCCCATCTCATACTGTTTGACCAAATTTTGCAGTTCTTGTATGGCTTTCTTATCTTTAATCAGCTCCATAAACATATACAAGAAATTGACAAGTTTACTTGCCTCTTTTCCATCCCCGGGTGAAGCAGATTGATCAAATGCCAGAGGCATTCCACATTCTCTTACTTCTGGTCATGTCTTTGATGAAGAACCTTGGTCTCCCCTGAATTATCTTCTTGCCTCCTCGAACATTTGTTTTTCTTTCTTTGCATCAAAAGTTTGTGTCTTCTTTGCATCTTTCCTAACTCCTAATTCTTATGTAGTCTTTCCTTGGTTCATTCTATCTGCTCCTATAACAACACCTCCTCAAGCGATGACAACAAATCTAGGGTCTACTCCACGAGGTTCGTCTTTGATTAATTGTATTTGCTGGTTCTGCTGAGGTCCCCATCTCTCCTGAAGTTTAGCCAACAATGCTGGACATTCGTCAATAACATGCTCGAAGGAGTTGCAATAGCTGCAAGTGGTACACGGGTTATGAAAGTCCCTTGTCAAGTGTCCTGGCTGTGCACAGTTATAATAGATTACCTATCCTCGACCTCGACCCATACCTCCTCCTCTTCCTCTTCCTCGGAATCCACCATGAGGGTTGAAGTTTCCTCTCTCAGGGGAGTTATACTGAGTAGTGTTTCCTTCTTGTTGTACTTTGCCTTGAATTTTGTATATATCCATTGACCTTTCGTGCATGAGGCTGTAAGCCCTACAATCCCTATCATCATTCCCCATGGACTTATAGAACGTGAAATACAAATTTGTGGGTGTCTGAACATATTTTTGCATGTAATAACACTCACTAGAGTGATGTCTATTTCTACATACCTCACACTAGGGCAGGGTAACTTGCTTCAAGGGGCTCATAGCTCTAGAGGCCAAGTATTCATGGAATAGGGGAAAATGTTCCTTGTCATGGCCTTTTTATTTGCATATGATACACCATATGTCTTCTCTTTTGTCTTTTCCCTTGTCTTTCTTCATATCTTCGACCTGCAGAGATAAACTAGTTAGATGACTCAAGATTTGACTCATACCTAAATTGGATTCTCCCATAGGGGCTGATTCTAGCTTCATGGCGACCTCCAATGCCTCAGCCTGTGAAGAAATCTTCTGTTGCATTAGAGGAACTCTTATGTGTGGTAAGAGAGCAACAATGAACCATTCCTTGTTCTTCTCATCTGGGATTTGAAAACTCAGATGGCTTGTCAAGGTCTTAAACCTATGATCAAACTCCCATACCAGTTCAACTATTCGTTTCTTGATTTATTTTAGTTCTGTAATGCACTGTGACTCGACTTGGGTTTCTTGAACTCGACAATCATCATGTTCTTGATCTCATTCAACGGTTTAGGATGGGAAATTCCCTTAACAAACTTCACGTACCATCTCAGTGTGTGGTCTGTTAGGGTAGTACTAAATTGAGCTCATTTGACAGCTTCATCAGTGATGTTCTTAATACTCCATACAACTTTTCATAGAAACCTGTGCTGATCAGGATCTTCAGATCCATCTCCTCTTAAGGTGGGTAACCTCATCTCATCTTCCATAGATATTCCTAGGTTTCCTGATTGAGTATGTGTTGGGCTACTAGAGACAATGCTATGAACACTCAGGTGACTCTAATTTCGTAATGCTGCTGAATCAATAGGAAGAGTAATAGTACTTACTTTGACAGTCTGCGCAGTTCCTGAAGCTTCTGGGTCTTCCCGATGAGGTTCTTTAGCTTTCCCTTCCTCTGGCCTAGTGGACTCTGAATGCTATTCGTCCGTCAGATCTACCTCTTCTCCACTGTAAAAACCCTCGTCCCCGTAGTTCTTCTTAAACAGGTTCACAAGAGGAACTTCTCTGGATACTCTCCCACTGTGTGTATGTCCAACCTTTGTATCACTGTCACTGTCTGATTTCTTGAACATTAGCTCTTCAATCCAACAGACTACTATATCTTCAATATGTTCTTCTCATGCAATATCATCTTGATCTTCAACTTCAGAAAATGTAAAAATTTTCCTCTAGGTCCCTTAAAGAAATATCTCTCTGCTTGGCTATACAATTCTACTCTGTCAACAACAAATTCAATAATATACCCTCCAATGGTACTATCAAACCAATGATCTACTGCTCTTGACATTGCATTATCAACTCTCTTGACCTTCTTGATCAACGTCGACGTCCAAACCATAGGTGGCCTAGATCTGATCTCAAATTGGGTATCTGCTAACCTAGCTAGCCACTCGTATAACTCTCTATGGATTCCTCCAAAGAAAATCTCGTGTATATCAATAAAGATATATATTTCTAGCCAATCCTCTGTACTAAGATTAGGGTTCTTGTTCTGGGCTTTAACAAAGTCCTTTTCTTGGTCTTCTATCCACTTCTAAATCTCTCTCTTTGATGTAAACCACCTTGACATTCCCTCAAGAAAATTCCTGTCCCAACAATGGAACCATTTGTTGGCACAGGGGAAGACCCAGGGTTCAGCTCCAAGAGCGCACCAACAATCCATAACTACTGGCCCTTTTGGAAACACCTGTGAGGTAGATGCAGTCTCACCCAAAGTAGCTATGGGGGGGTTGCAGGAAAGAGATGTCTACAACTAAAGGGGATACTAGGTGGATTTAAGACAAGAACAAAACAACATTTATATATCACTTACCAGTTCAGATCTACTCTACACAACTATCTATTAGATCTAACACAATAATGCAAATATCGGTATATAAAATAACAAAGAACAGAGAATCAATCACACACAACATAATATATACGTGGTTCACCCTCTCTCTAGGGATATTTCCAAATAACTGTGCTTATAATATATTAATATGAAGCATACAGTTCTTGTCTGCGTTCTCAACTAGCAGATCTTCTTTCTTCTCTTCTCTGTCTCTCCCCTTCCCGCGCACCCAGTTGTAGGACTGACCTTCACACCTAGATGAAGGTCATACAATACCAGAAGGCTCTACACTCAACACTTCTCTCTCACACAAAAATAATATCTCATGCCAATAAAAAAACTAGAACCAACAATACCAACAACAATAACAACAACAACAAAAACAACAACAACAACCCATCCCAGATCCTTTAGACCTCTATTTATACATTACAATAGCTCACTGACAACCTTAGGCCAAGACCTAAGTGTCAAAACACTAGATACCCAAAACCCTAGGTTTCTAAAACCCTACGTCAACTAGACCCACGTTTTTAGGGCTTCGCCAGCTTGTCTTTCCTTCCTTCTCGTGCAGTGCTCCAAAGCATCCAATGATAGCTTTTTCTGCTTGCTGAGTTTTCCACAATCCATCTTCCTTGCTGATCTATCATCCTCTATATCCTTGTCCAAGGTCTTTCTTTCTATTACTTCGCTCTAGTAACAGTCACTGTGTCTTCCGCGTAGTTCACATTTTGCCTTTTCTTCCTTGATCTTCGCTTGCTTCCATAACCAAGGGCCAACACAACCCAACTGCAGATGGGGTGCTTAGACGGAGAAGCATTGCATCATGTGATTTAGACTTATATATAGGTATGGATAATTGGAAGCAGAGACTGCTTAAAGTCTCCATAAGAAGGTGCGAGATAAGGGAACCTCCCAGTTTTCATGGGTTGAACGACTTAGAGGAATTCTTGAAAAACTACGAGGAAAAAGTTTTGGAAAATCAGAGGTTGTTAGCCCTAGATATTGCACTCAAGGCAACACCTGCAACATGGTGGGGTGCACACAAAGAAATAATTCAGGACTAGTATCAATGTAAACAACTATTGTGCATTAGATTTGGTGCATAACAAGGGAACAATACAGTGCATAAGTATGATGGGTGAGGAAGACTTGTTGAGAACCTAGAGAAATGAAAAACACAATGGAGGATGACACCACTAGAGGAATGGCCTTATCACTTCATTCATACATTGGATGGGATCCCAGGGAACTGGTACATAGACTAGGAGATGCACAGAGGCACTACAGAATGGACAATATTACAACAAAATTTTGTGGTAACCTTCTCATTTGAGCATGATAAGCCCAACATCAATTCAAATCTGAAGCTAATACATGAAGTGGTATTTTTTGATGAACTAGAGGTCGAAATTATAACATAATATCAACAATAGAATAGATAGGCAATCAAAGAGTTACTCTCATATTATCATGTCGAAGAGGAAGAACTCGATGAAGATGATCCACACAACATTCAGATCACAGATATTGAAGGAGAGAGAGAGGTGGAAGGTCCATATATGGAGGTAGAGGCATTTTCTGCACCAATCAAGGTCAAGAAAGTCAACATTGGAACAGAAGAAAATCCTAAAATGGAAAACATTGGATACTACTAGGATGAGAAGACACTAGAAAGGATATTAGAGTTATTGTGTGGATACAATGACATGTTTACAACAACCTTTACAAATATGAAAGACATATAAGGTGAGATGAAGATACCCCTAAAACCAGATGCTAGACCTGTCAGACAAATACCTTATAGGGTGAATCCAATGTATAAGCAGAAAGTGAAAGTAGAAATTGACCGAATGTTGGAAGATGGTATCGTAGAACCAATGGAGGAATCTGAATGGATTAGTCTCACGGTAGTCTAGGAAAATAAACATGGGGGGATAAGGATTTATGTATATTTGAGGAAACTTAATGATTCTTGCTTATATGATCCTTTCTCTACCCCTTTTATAAATGAAGTCTTGGAGAATGTGGGAGGCCTGGAAGCATATTCATTCACAAATGGATTCTCAGGTTACCATCATATCAAAATAGCTCCAGAGGATAGGTATAAGACTACCTTTGCCACACAATGGAGATCCTACCAATATACAATCATTCCCTTTGGATTGAAGAATACTCCAACTATCTTTTCAAGGGTGGTCATAACTGCTTTTAAAGAGTTTATAGATCAGTTTTTAGAAGTATATCTGGATGACTAGACTGTCTTTAGTCTTTTGAAAGATCATTTATAAGTCCTAAGACTAATGTTGGAAATATGTGGGCAGTGTTAGATATCATTAAACATCAAGAAATGCATTTTTGGCACACCTTTTGGGATACTGTTGGGACATATAGTGTGCAAATAGGATTTACTGGTTGACCCTACTAAGATTTATTTCATTTTGAAGTCACCACCATCAAAGTCAGTGCACCAGTTAAGAGCCACACTTGGAGATACATGGTACTACAGGAAGTTTATAAAGGGGTATGCACAAATTATCACACCGATGGAAAAATGTTGAAAAAGGACACCATATTTAAGTGGAATGAGGATTGTCAGCATGGATTTGATACTCTAAAGGAGAATATGGTGACAACACCTATATTAGTGTTTCCAAATTGGGAAAAGACATTTCATGTACATATGTAGATGCATCAACAATAACACTTGGAGTAATTATGGTGCAACTAGGAGCAAGGGATTTAGATAATCCTATAACCTTTGCAATCAGGAAGTTATTAGAATCTGAGAAGAATTACAACACCACAGAAAGAGAAGGCCTAGCCATGGTGTATGCACTTCAAAAATTCAAGCATTATTTATTCGACAAGCATTTTAAAATGTTCACAGATCATTCTGCCCTCAAATATCTAGTTAACAAGCCAGTGTTAAGGGGGAGGATCTTTAGATGGATGTTATTATTCTAGGAATTTTATTTTGAAGTAATAGTCAAACCAGGGAAGATGAACGCATGACCTAATCACTTGTCAAGGTTAACGAATGGAGAAGAACCTACTAACTTGGAAGACAAATTCCCTGATGCACAATTATTTTCAGTACATGTAGCCGATGAATACTTTGTTGATGTCATTGAATTCTTAAGAACATGAGTTGCACCACATGAGTTTGATACTGCATTGAAGAAAAAAATGGTAGTCAGAGCTGCAGACTATCAACTTATTGTAGGTCATTTATACAATATGGGCATATACAACATCTTGAGCAGGTGTGTATTGGAACATGAGTGTATTGGAACATGAACGACCCATGGTTTTAATAGAAGCTCATGAAGGTATCGATATAGGACACTATGAAATAAATTATACCGTGTAGAAGGTATTGCATGCAGGTTTATGGTGGCCAACAATTCATAAAGATGCGAAGGAATACTACCAGAACTGTGATGTTCATTAGAGGGTTGGAAAACCCAACATGAGGGATGATATGTGCCTAATACCACAAGTAACTCTTCAGGTATTTTAAAAATGGGAAATAGATTTTGTCGGACCTATTAATCCACCGACAAAAAGGTCAGGAGCTAGATATATCATTACTGCGACAGAATAATTAACCAGATGGGAAGAAGCAACACCAATAAAGGATTGTAGCACAAAGACAACAACACACTTCTTATTTGAGTAGGTGATCACAAGATTTGGATGTCCTAGGATTCTGATGAGTGACCAAGGAACCCATTTTATTAATAGTACCATCAAGGATATGACTAAGGAGTTTGAAGTCTATCACTAGAAGAGTACACCATATCATCCTCAAGAAATTGGACAGTAGAAGATTTCAAGAAGATTTTGGAGAATGCTTTGACAAATATCTGCAATGTTAAGAAATATGATTGGGATTTGAAAATGCCAATAGTACTATGGGCATACAGAACTACATACAACAAGTTGAAATGACATACACCATTCATATTGGTGTATGGACAAGAAGGAGTGGTTCCATTAGAATTCTTGGTACCCATTCCATGCGTAGCAACAATTACCAATATAATAGAAAGAGGCGCAGTACAAGAGAGGTTAAGTCAACTAATGGAAACAGAAGAAGACAAGATTCTCGTAGGATTTCACCAAGAGGTATAGAAATAAAGGGACAAATCCTGGCATGACATACACATAAATAAGAAGTGATTTAAGGAGGGATACCTAGTTCTTCTCTATGACAATTTGTTTTTGCAACACCCTGGTAAGTTCAAAATGAATTGGCTAGGGGAATATGAAGTAAAGAATGTCACATATGGAGGATTTGTTCAACTAAAGGACTTGAGAGGAACATAACTGAAAGGAATGGTGAATGGTTGTCGACTAAAACTGTATAGGGAAAATCGACCTACTAACTCTCAGTAATTGCAACACAATAATAAGGTCATGTGTATAGTGTACTATAATAGATATTAGC
>SNQJ01S0147317.1:35499-51428 GCA_010110895.2 Picea sitchensis
GGACATAAGTGTGGTGAGAAGAAATTATTCTACATAGATTGTGAAGAGGAAGAAGAAGAAGAAGAAGAACCATCTCAAGATGAAAACGTAGAAGCAATTTCGTCTGAAGATTTGACTCCCACGATATCATGTAATGCATTGGCTGGAATTAACACTCCTCAAACCCTCAAGATCGAATGATACATCAAAAAGAAAAAGGTAGTAGTCCTAATTGATTATGGCAGTACTCATAATTTCATTCACTATAAATTAGCCAAAGCTCTCAATTGCTTTGTATATCCAACGTCAGAGTTTCAAGTGATGATTGAAGATGGAGGAACTATCAATTTCTCAGGAAAATGCAATAAGATCAATCTTACTATGGGGGAATATGTAATAAATAGTACAATGATTTCTATACCCATGGGTGGTGTTGATGTTGTACTAGGAATCCAATGGGTACAATATGTTAGAACCCTATATAATAGGGGAATCAATTTTCTGACTCTATCTATCTATTTCAGACATTATGTGTTTTGCTCATGACGCATGGCAAAGGCGGAAGAAAGCGATCGACACTGACCAAGCATAAGATGAGTACCTGCGCGTGAGCTTCAAAGCGAGTTCCGGTGCATTTTTAGCAAAAAATTGTGAATTGGTTTGAAATGGAAAAATTTAATTCTTGTGGGAAAATACAAATTTGGTTTGTTCGCCAAAATTTGGTCTTTTTAGCCAAAATTGGCCCCTCGGCCTTTATGCAGAGTTTTTGTCTTGTTTATCAAAATATAAATATTTTGACAATATTTTTAGCAAAAATTATATTGGCCTAGGGCCAACACCCGAATAATCAACACTGAGGATAAGCAACATTTCACAAACCGACAGTAAACACACAAGCCAGCGCCAACGCCAAACTCCAAAGATAGCCTCGGGCTCACTTCATCGAAACACTACGTGACTGTTGGCTCATATAAACAACCAAAGTTCAGTTTACCACGTGAATGTGGGATATTGCCCACAAAAGCCAAAAATAAAATAAAGGCGTAGGCTTGTTTTCTACCATGAATTCCTCATGGGACATCTGGCAATATCTCGTTTGAACACAAAATTGGAGGCAGTTTCTTGTTCCATCCATCGCTAAGGAGTTTGGCAGTCATGGACGCGAATTCTTAAATAGTGGAGAATGTTGTTGCTGTGATCGATAGACTTGTGTCTGTGCTTCCGGGAAAGTGGAGTAACATCAGTTGTATGTTTCTGAAGACCTTGGACTCTTTGCAATGTTCACTTTACACGTGCCTCTCTAAAATGCCCGTTGGGATTGAAGATGTGGAAACAAAATTGGAAATCGATGCACCAAAGATGAACAGGGAAGCAGAGATTGTGGGCAGGCTTTTTAGTAAGAAAAGGATTCAACATGCAGAGAAAACCCTAGACACAAAGAGGAAGAAAGGCTTATCTTTAGAGGGAAAAATGGAATGTTTGAATGGTCAATATGTCGGTGATGGAGTTCCAAAGGATGATTCTCCTCCAACTTCAGGACTCGAAAAAAAATGTTAAGTCTGTAGATTTACAAGGTGGGGTCGTTTCTAGTAGGAGCCAAAATTTCGCCATGATGTATATGATGAGAGTTACAGGTGTGAGTCGAAAGCCAGATGCTGGTTTTCCTCAAGTTCTTGACCAAACAAAAGGCCCGTGTACAAAAGGTTGAACAGGCACTCCAGTTTGCAGAGACAACGATGTTAAAATCTCAAGTAGAAGTTGAGGAAAAAAGAATTGCAATAAAAGAGATAAATAAGTTTGTGTACTCTACTGAAACTATAAAACAGATGTTGCAGGAAGAGAAGTTGGCTTCTTCAAGGCCTTCAAATGTGGCTGCTGAAAAGGATAGGCTTAGAAGAGAGATGGAGCTTGCAGAGAGCAGGCATGAGTATTCAGAGGCAGATAGAATCAAAACAAGGTTGAAGGAATTAGAAGTCCTTTCCGTTCAGAGAAAAAGCAAGAATGCAAAATCCTTGATGCTTGCAGAGATGAATAAGAAAAATAAGGCTGAAAATTTCAAGAATGCTTCTGAGATCAAGCCTTTGAACCTTAATCTTAAAGCAACTGAAGCAGGGTATGATCCTTTTACTCAGCACTGGACTCAATCTCAAAATTATTACACTACAAAGGGAAATGTTGCTGAAGGCAACACAGGTGCTAACATAGAGGCATGCAACCAAGGCAGAGGAAGCTGCAACTGCTGCAGCATTGGAAACTGCCGAGGATGAAGGAAAGCTTGTGGACACCGAGGCTCCTGTATCTGAAGATGCAAAGATGTTTTCTCTGCATGATTTTGAACTTCCTATATCACTTGTTGAATTGCAGAAGTATGGGGGTGCTCAAGGGGACCCTTTAGCATTTATGGCTAGAAAGTAGGATATTGAGGAAGCATGTGGTGTGCAAGTTCCTACTAATGATGGAAGGAGGGATAACCTATCCTTAACTGTGAATGATTACAAGCGTAGAAGAGGTCTGCTGTGAAAAGAAACAACAAAAGATTTGGAAATTGTGTTTTGGGATTGCCTGTGATTGGGGGCCTAAGGTAATGAACTCTCAAATGGAGGCCAAGCTATGGAAATGCATGCTATCAAGTAAAGGAAATTGTTATGTATGGGCAAGAGATCACTCTGTTGGTCAAAAAACATTCTCACTGATATCAACTATGAACTTGTAAACTTAAGGTATATCCATAAAAATGAGAAAAAACTGAGCTGCACATAAGAAATGACAAAAATCATGATTTTGTCTTTCAAATTGTTTGTATTTATTACTACTATATAATACCCAGTAGGATGAAGCCAACAACATATACACAAAACCTTAAGGGAGATGTATCTGTAATTTGAATACGACCCGTCACACCTAGAAGCTGTCATACAAAGGAGAAATGAAAATGCAAAAGCAATTGCAAAGGATTTACTCTTGGACCTATAGAATGGAAACCACAATTTAGATGATGATGCTGAGGTTAGTGGCAAACATGAAACCCGACTACAACAGTTTGATCCACATATTTAGGTAACAGTTACACAAGTGGAAAAGCATGTTTAGACAGAGGTGGCAGAGTATCCCTATTTGTGAGGATTCCTTTCTAATGCCTCTGGCAGTCAAGACACCAGATCAGCTAGAATTAATGAAGCAGATCCACGATTTGAGGCAGATCCAGAATGATCATCTCCAGAATCCGAGGCAGCAGTTAGGGGGAGGTGGCAGAGATTTATTATATTCGAGGCAGTGGTTAGAGCACCAATCCTCCAGCTGGCAGCAAATCTCCAACAACCTCAAGCATTCAACGACCTCTGCATTCATTGGTTTTTGATGCTGTTAGAATCTATTCGCCAACAAATCTTAAACTGCCTCCAGTATGCCAAATGTCGAGGCAGTAGTTACAAGTTTTAACCTTCCTTTTTGTTTGCGTTTTGGTTTGTTTTTGAGACAGTCTACAGGTGTCAAAACTGTTGTAACTTCTTTTCTATTTGTAGAAAGCAGAGTTATGAGCTCGAGTGTGAGAGGACTGAGATATCTTTTCTTATTTATACACATGTAAAAGACAAACAGGGGGTTTGGGATGAGTAGGAGAGGGTTAGACCTGTAGTTTTAATTTTCTTTGCTGGACAGTGGGCTGTGTTTGGCCAGAAAACATTTTCTATAATCATTGAATGATCAATCAATAATGGGCATGCTTTTTTTTTACAGGATTCTTGTGTGGAGTTGTTGGTGGCGTTTTCTTTTCTTTGTCAAGTATTTTCCTGTCATCTTTCACTTGTTTTCAATTCTTATTATCATAATATAGTAGCAGAGCAAAATTTATTGGCAAATACTCTACATCTGATCTTTGGATAATCTTTATGTTTCTCTTCTAAAAAGCTCAGTTCAGGAATTCTTAGCTGCTCCTTTGCTTGGCCTTTTCCTCCCCTATTTCTTCCTCAACTCGACACAATCAAAACTTAATTCGATCCAACACTTCCGCTACCTTTCCATGTGTAAGAAATTTTTCCAGATATGATATTGAATCACATATTTAAGCACAGACCCCATTTGCCCAATGGCCCTCCTTGCTGTCCCAAAACAACTATTTAAAAACCCCAACCTCATACTCTCATAGCTAGCCTAACATCTGTCCTATTCCATACCAAGTTAATTCATAAAGATAGATCCCTCTCTGAGTCTTGGAGGGATAGATCCAAGACTCCAAGTGGTTCGAGGTTACCTCTGTGACTACCCCCGTAGCCTTGGGCAAATCACAGAGCGCTAACACAATCATTAGGAAAAATGGCTTTTAATTTTCAATAACTTTTCATTAAATTTTCATTGGAAGGAAAAGAAATTGAGTTAAGAGGTATCACAGGGAAACCCGATAAGGTGACAAGCTCTAATGGCATGGAAAAATTATTGAAAAAGGGGCATCAAGGCATTATTGCACAACTATGCTCACTATATGTTCAAACATATAAGCCATCTATTCCTCAAGATCTCCAAGGGATCATTGATAAGATTCCAAAGTATTTGAAGATATTCCCAAAGGTCTTCCACCCACTCAAAATCATGATCATGAAATTCACCTAATTCTTGGGAGTGTTCCTCCTAACATTAGGCCATACAAATACCCTTATGCCTAGAAGAGTTAAATTGAGTGCATGGTTGAAGAAATGTTAGAGACTGACATTATTATACCTAGCCAAAGTTCTTACTTTGCACCAGTGGTAATGGTATTCAAGAAAGATATCTCATGGCGTATGTGTCTAGATTATAGATAGCTCAACAAGATCACTTTTAAAGATAAGTTTCTTATTCCCGTCATTGATGAATTGTTAGATGAACTACATGGAGCAATCTATTTCACAAAATTGGATCTCCGATCAGGGTATCATCAGATTAGAATGAAGGAAGAAGATATCCCAAAAATAACATTCCAAACTCATGAAGGCCATTATGAATTTTTGGTCATGCCTTTTGGCCTTACAAATGCACCTTCCACATTCCAAGGGTTGATGAATTTCCACATTCCAAGGGTTGATGAATTCCATTTCAAGCCCCTTCCTTCAAAAATTTGTGTTAGTATTTTGATGATATACTAATCTATAGCAAAGTCTTGGGAGGATCGTGGTGCTACATGTTGACATAGTGCTACAACTACTAAAGGAGAAAATAACTATATGCCAAATAATCCAAATGTTTCTTCGAGTGAAGGAGGTAGAGCATTTGGGTCACATTGTATCTCATGAAGGGGTGTTAAGGTAGACCCTAACAATATTAATATCATGGACTCACACCCCAAACATCAGTTGAATCTGTGAGGATTTTTGGGTTTTAGAGGTTACTACCGCAAGTTTTTCGACACTATGGAAGAATAAACACACCTAACAACACCAATCCAAGAAGGATGCATTTTCATCGACCCCAGAGGCAAACCAAATCTTTGAACTTAAAGAGGTGATGTGCAAAGCTCTTGTCTTGACCACCTGCACTCACAAAACCTTTATTGTGGAATGTGATGCCTTGGGGAAATGGAATTGGTGTTGTCCTAATGCACAGGAAGGCCCCGGCTTTTGAAAGTCATTCACTCAAGGGAAAGGACTTACAAACTCCATTTATCAGAAGGAAATGATGGAAACACTACATGCATTGAAGAAAGGTCGCCCTTACCTAATAGCTAGACACTTCAAGGTCAAACAGATCATGATAGTCTTAAATACTTATTGGAACAAAGACAATATTAAGAAGAACAACAAAAATGGGTAACCAAGATATTGGGTTACGATTTAAAAATCATCTATGTGCTGGGAAGCAAAATGTTGTGCGTGATGCACTCTCAAGAAAGGATGAAGATGTTGAGGACTCTTCTCCAGAAGACCCCGGGATCATCCAACCCAATTGGATAATAGAAGCAAGGGATGAATGGAAGAATGTTAAAAAGTGCGCACTCATTCAAAGGTTACAGCAGTGATCTCCAGCGCATTAGATATACTTACATGGAAAAATGATTCACTATGGTACATAGATCGCTTATATTTATGTAAGAACTCCCAACTCAACAAAGGTATTATTTGAATTGCACACCTCCAGTAGGAGGGCACCTCGATTTTTGAAACCTACAATAGAGTCAAGAAGGATTTTTTTTTTGGGATGACCTTAAAAAATGATGTCTGGAAGGTTTGTAAGTAATTGCCTAGTTTGCCAACAAATATAAGGTGGAAACAATTGGGTTGACCCCGTGTCTTTTACAAATCCATTAGCCACATCCCAGTCGGGCCACTGGGAGGAGGTTTCCATGGATTTCATCATAGGTTACCAAAGTCCAAGGAAAGAGTGTCATGATGGTGATTGTTGATAGATCCATCTGGGCACGCACACTTTTGTGCACCTCTCATCCCTTTAAATCTAGTACAATTGCCACCGTATTCATGAGACAAGGTAAAATCTACATGGCGTACCCCTAACATATTGTAAGTGACAGAGATCCCAGCATCTTCACTAGACATTTTTGGACATAATTATTTTCTCTGTTTGGGTACTCAATTGATCATAGCTCATCATATCATCCTCAACTGATGGACAAACCGAGATAATGAACAAATGTTTGTAAGGATAACTTTGTTGCTTTGTCTATGACAACAAACACAATGGTTCAAAATGGTTACCCTTGGAAGAATGGTGGTATAACTTCCTTCTCATATTGCAACAAAAATGACACCATTTATGGCACTCTATGGATACCAATCTCCTTCCATCCTCTCTTCTCTAAAATAAAAATCTAAGGTTCCAAGTAGTGGAAGATCACATCGAAAGCATCAACAACAGTTCTCCAAATACTAAAGGACAACCCGACCATGGCACACAACCTATTTGAAACAACAAGCATATCAACATCAGAGTGAAATAAGTTTCGAAGTAGGATTGGGTGTTTAAGACTACAAACTATACAAACAGATGTCCCTCAAGAAAGACACAAAAGGGATAATAAATTATCACCAAATTACTATGTCCCCTTTATATAGTTGCAAAGATTGGTACCATGGCATACAATTGGAGTTAATCAGATTCACAAGTACACCCACTCTTTCCATGTTTCATGCTTAAAGAAGGTTATAGGCTTACAAGATCCTAGCCAAACTATATTTCCATAACTTACGAGGAAGGAAAAATCATATTGATCCTAAAGCCATCACTCCACACAAGAGTTTGCCACCAGGAATAGATCCATTTCGTGAGTATCTCATTAAATGGAGGAAACTAACATTGAAGATTCCACTTGGGAAGATGAGTCTTTATACAAAAGCATCCAGAATTACTCAAGCTGCCAGGTAGACAACACTTGTCTCAAGGGGAGGGGCACAGCATCCCTAATATTAGCCCATTACCCCTTAATTGGGGCATATTACATTAGTAATGTTATTTTATTTATGTCGGCTTTATTCCATTAGTTGTAATTATACCTCCTAGTCTCCTATATATACCAAGGAGACATTTTCATTTGGAATCATCTTGGAATTGTACATTTATGTGGGAATAAGGAGGTTGCCCCCCTCGAAGAGGCTTATTATTTGAATTTATCTCTTTTTCAAGGCGTTGAGTACTTATTCTGAGGTTTTTCTATGCTATATTGATAGTTGGTTCTTAACAAAAGACAATAAAAAGGAGAAAATCATCAAAAAGGAATACAAAAACAGAAAAAGAAGAAAATTACAAAAAGAGGAGGAAGTTGGGGGAACAAAAGGAATGTGGAGAAAGTTGTGCACAACCACTAATATGACAAAAGGGAAAGACAACGTGCAAGAAACAATTGGACATTGCACAAATGCACGAAAAAATTGAAAAATATGGCCAAACAATTATGACCGGGTCTATAAAGTGAGGAAATCACGGGTTAGATCGACACTTAGTGATTTTTGAGCACAGAGCAAGCTAGAACCGTGTGATCTAGGGATAATTGTGCGAAGAAGAGAGAAATTGTCCAACCTGCATACAACATGACACCACCAAAGGTTGGCGGTCCAGGTCAATACGTACGGGTTACTCGACAGGGCCAAAGGAGGAAGGAAAGGATGGCGGAGCCCGAGAATGTCGTGGAGTTGGAAGATATTATGACCTCAGAGATGGAGTCACTCAACCCAACAAGGGTTGAGGAGGAAACCTCGACAAAAACAAAAGGGGAAGTGGGGTAGAGCACTGAAAATCAAAATGGTAGTACAAAACCTAACCCCGAAACACCTGCTAAACCCAAGGAAATGAATGGTCAGCAATAGGGTCATGACGAAGAGGAGGTTTTGATTGAGGACATCGCCAATCAGCCAAAATATGAGGGGGAAGAAGATGACACAACAGAAAAAGTGGTAGAAGGCCAACCTGTCACTGGTCATAAAATAAAGGCATAGGAAGCTACATAAATCACACTTCTCCACCTCCCGGACGCAGTGGTAATTGTGGAGAACATTCTAGGGAAAGTGCCTAAACTAGGGTACTCATACCATGTTGTGTACAACGTGACAAAGTTCCCAGACTTGGCCGAGAAATCTTACTTTGTGAACACATGGGAAATTGGACCCTTAGGAAAACCTATCATGGAGATCGCATAATGGATAATAAATCTCTACAACTATGTAATCAATAACCTCCTAGACATACCACACTTCATGCATGGTAAGAATGTGGGGCTGTGTCTCAAGAAATAACTAGCCCAGGTACATGGAGGCATTTTCTTGATGGATAGGACAGTCCATATTGATGTGGCATTGATCGCAAAAATTATAGGGTTGCCCACAGTGGGCACACAACTAGAAGAATACTTGGACAACAAAGCACGCGATAAGGATATCATTGAGATAGTCAAGGCACAGTTTGGTACCAATAGAGTTAACATGGGAATTGTTATTAGAGACATAAACGATGACGTGATGAGGTTCACCATCAAGCTAATGACTTGAAATATACTAAGGAAGTGCATGAAAGAAGAGGCTCCAACAAGAGTCATCGCAGTCGCCGTGCAGTGGGATAAAGGGATTATGTTTAGTTGGGCACCATACCTCCTAAACTAGTTTTTGATCGACTTCTAGGATGCGCAGGACAATGGAACTAAGTTCCATTATTCCTGGATCCTTATTCTCATTGCATTGGCCTCTTGGAAGGAGCCAAAATTTTTGGATTTTTTGGATAGGAAAGGGAAGTGATATGCAACAAGTACGAATCCATCTTATAGGCCAAGGACACCAAAAATCAATAGGTGAATAACATGGTGTTCACTATGATTGTTGAAGATATACAATAATGCACAACCAATGTGTGGTGCATTCTTGTGGAAGTGGTCTAGGAGTCTGAAGAGATATCTCATTTTAATGCATCCAGGCACTATATGTGGATCTAGGCCGCAAGGGATCCAAAGAATAAATGGTTGGAGATGAAGTACTACGTCACTAGAGAAGAGGTCAATTGGATAATCAAATATTGGTCAACGCAGTGGAAGGTGCCACTAGAAAAACCAACAATAAAGCCAACAACACCAACATCATCCAAACCCAAGGGGAAAGCCAAAGAAGGCCCATCAACAAAGACAAATATCCCAACTACTAAGACTAGGAAGGCTACGGTGTGCACTCAAGCATTTGGAAGAAACATAGTGCCAAAGATGCCAAGGAGGACAACAACGACACCTAGGGAAGACGTTCAGAGGGATGCCAACAATGGAGAAACATATTGAGTAGGAAAATAAGGGGAAAAACGATGAAGAGTGGGGTGCATCCCTCACTGGAAAAAATAACTACAACGCAGGTGGAGGAAACATGCAAAAAGATGAAATACACCAAGAAATCCCCAATCATCAACTTGCCAGAGGACGATGTTGAGTTTGTGGAAGACAAGGTTCATGATAGGGAGAAGATGTGGTCTGCATCGTAGAAGCACAAAGAGAGGAGATCATGGTAAAACTCACATAATTCCATGATACTCTACAATGATTGCAAATTCATACAGTACAACAGGCTATAGTGCAACAACTTGAAAAGACACAACAACCCCTTGTGCAGAGGTAAAAAAGAAGATACAATTCAGATAATGGTGCAAAGAAGTGACACATTCACAGTCACACAATAGATGGTCAAAGTTGATAAGGAGACTGCATAGAAACCCATGTGGGACATATACCACTTTGAGTTGGTCATGGTGCACATACCCATGAAATCACTATACTGACTCTAGGATAGTGTAATGCATGAGGTATATTCTAGAGCCCGCGTAGATGCCACCAACTTGGAAGTTGGTAGGGGGGTCATAGAGATGTTACATATTACTTGCAACTAGTTGACTTTGAAGAAGGAGGAGGAAAGATAATGCACTGACAAGGTAGAACAGGGGCTAACAACGGTATACAACCACATCCCAGACAACGCACAAACACTGGATAGGAGCACATACGAGAAGATAAATATCATCGCACAGACAATCGAGGGATATAGGTAGGAGATAGAGGAGTTGAAAGAAAAAGTTAATCCTACGACTACTCTTGAATTCCATGAGCAAAGAGAACAATAAGAAATATTTCAGACAAATGAGATGGCAAGGGAAGCCAAGGAAGTCACATAACTATTTGAAAGAACTACGCAAATTTGGACTACTTTGGAGGAGGATGAAAAGGTCCAACAATTGGACCAACAAGAGGAGAAAATGAGCACTACAATGCAAGAGTTGAAGCAATGCCAAAAATCCATGAGTATCATAGAACGCTTGAAGGGCACGGAGGAGATGAAGACCCTGCATGCAGACTTAAAAACTGCGCAGATCAATAAACAAGCAAGGCGTGCCTAGTTGGATCCCCTCCAAGAGTAAGCAACGTAGATAATTGCAGAGCTGGAGGAAGAGAATACAAGGATGGTGTAGGCACATACATAGAGTGCAACATTGTTGTAAGAATAGATAACAACACAGATGGTTGAGGCACCAATAGATAAAGATGCGTAGGTGAAAGAAAAAGGGAAGGAACTAGCATAAAATTTCCACAGCTTGGAGAAGGTTGTATAGGGAGTGTGAATCACTTGATTGGCTCAGGACGAGCCACATGTTAGTGTTGGGGGCCTGTTGGCGCAGGCCTATTTTGGGAGAAAGACCTATTTTGGGCGCATACCTATTTTTGGAAGAGAAGGTTTATTTTTAGAGCGTGTGCCTTAGGAGGCAGGAAAGAAACATGCAAAAAAAAAGGAAGAGTAGCATGCAGGAGGAAAAGTGACGTGTCACACATGTAGATAGGCCTAACCATGTTAGGGTTAGGGTTTTTGACAATATTGTAATGGCTATAAGTCAATAGAGTAGTATAAATAAGTACCTAGGAGGTCTAGGTTGTGTTGGTTCAGTTGATTATTATGGGTTCATGAGTTATTGATTGCTGTGAGTTTGTTATGGTTATTGTGGTAGAGCCTAATAAGATAGTTGATGAGGGTTAGGTCATAGGATGTGGAGCCTGGTGTGATCTAGTCAACCTCCTAGAGGGTACATACCTTCCTTTTGATTGTAATCCTGAAGATGTAATGCACACAACACAAATTTTGCAGCATAATGAATAAAAGAGAAGAAGAGCCATATATTTGTGGAGGTAGTGCTAGGAGGGGGTGAACCATGGTAAAATATTGTTTTCTATGTGATATGAATGATTTTTATTACTATTCTGTTAATCATTTGGTAAATAATGACTGGTTAAAACTAACTATAACATCATGCATGCATAGTCAATGATGAAAGAATCCTAGAGGTAGATAAATGATTAATTAGGTTGATGCATAAAGAAAATAATCAAACCATAGTCCCCAATCCTTCCTAGACTTCAAACACCTGAGTATTGGAGTCCCCCATAAATCTATCTGGGGTGAGACTGCGCTGTGCACTCTGTGCGCAACGTTGCCTTCTGGTTTACTAGGAGGGTTGATAGTTTTGAGGGTTTTGTTGGAAACTTATTTGAGATCAAAAAATGGGCCAACTTAAGTAACCAACACACCTCTTCAATTCATCATACATAGATGCAATACAATGCCCTCATACAAAAAGATAGATTCATTCTTAGAGGAAAACCTTAACATAAATTCTACCATCTGATTTGCGACCTTATAATAAATGGTCCAGATTGACTATGAAATTACAATATTTTACAAGGAAATTTACCAAAATTTTCCTTAGGGGTCCACTGCCCCCCATGCCCCCCAATCGGGAGGGGGGTAGACCCCCCCCAAACCCCCTTATTTCTAGGGCCATCCCCTAAACCCCCACAAAATGGGGGTAGACATACCTTCATATGAATCAGGAAGATAATCGGGATCCACAACGAACACACCTGTGACCCCACAACCACACCAGGTCTAGTTGTGTAAAGAATATAACACATACTCAACATTCTCCCACTTGTTGTTTTCTTTGCATACAGGGGGTTACTAGTTTACATAGTCAATAATCCAAGGAAACAATGCCCATAGATCCTCTATACCAAGAGAACTTCCCAGTGCAGACAAATTTTGTTAATGAATCTACAACATTCTTCAAAGTGTCCACCTTCATCAACAACACCTTCTTTTCTTCAACCATGTCTCTCACAAAGTGATATTGAACATCGATATGCTTTGTATTTGAATGATAAGCAATGTTCTTCTCCAATAATATTGTACTTTGTCTATCACAATCTATCCTTACAACTTGTTGCACCAATCCAATACCTGAACACAATCTCTGTAACCATACTGCTTCCTTGCTTGCATGAGTGGATGGAATTCATTTAGCTTCTTTAGTTGAGAGTGCCACTATAGACTGTCTTTTTCTCATCCAACTGATTTCTCCTCCAAATAGGTTAAACACACACCCACTTGTAGATCTTTTGTGATCCAAATCTCCTACCCAGTCTATATCCACAAATCCATGAATGTTGAACACTCTGTACAATCCTAGTCTTCCTTGGTAGCATGTTGATGTTAGTAGTAGTATTAGACATGTACTTCTGCATTGGCATGTGTCTATCATTTGGAAGTTGTTGAAAGCCTTATAGACTTGATATTACTTTAGTTAAAATGAATTAATTAAAATAAAAGTGTTTTATTAGTAAGTTGAGTTATTTAAAGAAAGTGCTAAAAATAATTAACATGTAATCTAAGCATGTAAATCTTAAGTGAGTGTGAGAAGTAATCTCATCCGTTAATCATTTTAGAGATTAGAAATAGATTATAACTCATGATTATAAAATCAAGGCTAGGGTGAAGGAGGAAGACACTTTTGATGAGAGATCAAATTCAGATACTTTGGTGAGGCATCAAGGTCGTGACTTTTGGTGAGAGACCAAGGTTGGAGATATAAAATAATGACTTTTTCTAGTGTGAGGAGTGTAGAAGCAAAGAAGGAATTTTGATTACATAAGAGTGAGGACATGTCACCTATTGGGTGAATATATTTTGTCCAATTGTTGATGCAGAGAGGGTTGGATCATGAAGGACCATGATTCAATATATTGGATAGTTGGAGAAGGATGTCCATCTAGAGATCATACATGTCAAGGAGAAGAGAAAGCAGAGGCAGTCATAGGTGGGTTTCAGTTAATATAAGACACAAGAAAGGGGCATGTCATACAAAATTCATAATACAAAGTTTCCATACATGTACATAGGTCTCATTCGAGACAATCGTGTATGTATGCATGTTTGTCGAAGGGAAGGTGCATACACCTCAGGAAACATGCTGGTATAGGGTCATATAGAAGCACATGCATTTCTATGTTTCTCTGCAGTGTATATTTTCTTAGTGTGCCATTTTCCTGGTTACGAGAGCCCTAATTTGACCTTAATAAAAGCACATAAGTACTGGTTTTCCCTTGAAGGTTTTTTCTAGGGGTTTTTACCCAAAAATATTGGTGTTCTTGTGCATGAGATTTTGGTTTCCTAGTTTATGCTTCCGCTCCATGTTTAGTTGATTAGTCAGTTGTGCTTTTAGTAGATAAAGTGATTTTATTTTGAGATAACTGTTGAGTGCTTGGTTGAAGTGGTAATATCAACATGGTATCAAATCATACCAAGGGTTGATTCCAAAAAAATCAACATAGCACAATCCATAACTAGTAGTGCCACACAAATACCTAAAGCCCTTCTTTACTGCTATCCAATGGTCCTTCCCTGGTTTTGACATATACCCGTCAAAACTCCCACTGCATGTGAAATGTCCGGTATAGTATAGACAATTACATACACCAAACTACCAACTATACTGGCATATGGAACATGAGACATGTCCTCTTCATCTTCCTGTGTATTCAGACACTGATTTGCAGATAACTTTACACCTATAGGAATAGGAACACTGACTGATTTATATTCCTGCATATTAAACCTCCACAACATTGTCTCAACATATTTCCTCTTATTTAACCAGAGTTTCTTGTTTTCCCGATCTCTTTTAATTTCCATGCCCATAATAAAATTTGGAGCACCAAGATCCTTCATGTCAAATTTAGAGGACAATTGAGTTTTCACATCTTGGATAATCTCATTGTCAATTCCTATCCTCAACATATCATCCACATACAAGACCAAATAAATAATATGATCGCTGATTAATTTGAAATACGCACAATGATCATCTTTTCTCATTGTGAAGCCAAGTACCAACATATAAGTATCAAATTTTTTATACCACATCCTTGGTGATTTCTTTAACCCATACAAGGACTTTTTCAGCTTGCATACCAGCTTTTTCTTTTCCTTCACAACAAAGCCTTTTGGCTGCTTCATGTAGATTTATTCTTCCAGATCCACATGTAGGAATGTTGTCTTCACATTCATCCATTCTAATTCAAAATGAAACAAAACAACAACATATAAAATAAATTTGATAGAAGTTAACCTGGAAATAAGAGAAAAAATTTCACCAAAGTCAATTTCGTCTACTTGGGAATAACCTTTTTCTACTAACCGAGATTTGTATTTCTCCACTTTACCTTCTGCATTGAACTTCTTGTTAAACACCCTTTTGTTTCCAGTGGGATTTATTCCAGTCCGCAACTCCATTAGATCCCAAGCCTTATTCTTGTCCAAGGCCACCATTTCTTCAACCATGGCCTTTTTCTAGAGTTTTCCATCCTTTGAATCCACTACCTCCCTAATAGTTCTAAGATAATCATCAGTAATAGACAATAAAAAATTTGAACGAAAATCAGGTGGAGTATACCTTTCCATTTTCCTTCTTTCTTGAACCGATATCCTCAATATTGGAGTATGAGGATCTTTTTTCTTGTGATTCCTATTCTTATGTAGAGTCTAATTCATCATCCTTCAACTCAAACTCTATTTTCTCTGGTTCTTCCTTCCTTGGTAGGACTTCCTGTTTGAAAACATATTTGATTTCTCTATATACCACATCTAGACTATACACTACTGTATTATTTTCTGGGTTCCAAATCTTATAACCTTTCAGACCATCTTTATACCCAATAAAGATACAATGATAAACCTTTTTATCTAGCTTACTCATGTTTTCCTTGGGATCATGAACATAGGCCTCACAACAAAATACCCTGAGATGTGTGAGAGAGGGTTTCTTACCAGCCCATACCTCATGTGGAGTATTTTCATCCAGTGTCGATGAGGGTGATCGATTGATCAGGTAGCATACAATACCCACAGCCTCTGCCCAAAATTCTTGTCCTAACTCGACACCACTAAGAATGCACCTTGCTTTTTCCATCAACGTCTTGTTCATACTTTTTGAAACTCCATTATGATGAGGTGTATATGGAGTAGTCTTATAGATTTCTATATCACACTTCTTATATAATTATTCAAATTCATTTCCACAGAGCTCTCCACCATTATTTGTCCTCAACACCTTAATTATTTTCTCTGTTTGATTCTCCGTAAGAGCCTTAAACTCTTTAAACCCATCAAAGACTTCAAATTTCTTCC
>SNQJ01S0147318.1:0-13523 GCA_010110895.2 Picea sitchensis
TAATCTGCACATTCTTTACATTATCATACATATGAGCACCAACTCATAATGAGGCTACAACCTATGTTTTGCAAGTTGCTACCTGCTGAGAGCACCAACTCTCTGGATTCTCTAGCACCAACTAGAAGGAAGCACCAACTCCTTGGTTTCTCTAGCACCCAATAGAAGGAAGCACCAAATCCTTAAGTTTGCCAGCACCAACTGGATGGAAGCACCAACTTCCAATCACACAAGCACCAACCTGTATAACAGAGAACAATAGTTCTCCCTTGCACCACCCTGCCACCCTGGTTTCTCTGGATGCGACTAGATGGAAGCTACAACTCCCTTTGTTCAAGCACCCACTTGAACCTCTGAGGACAACAGTCCTCCCTAGCACCTCCCTACCACCCTGAAATATAAATCTTTTCTATTATGACTTATTACAGTGATATAAAGTTCTTCAATGGATTATTGATCTCATCACTATTCTACTACACTGCGCTGATCTGTCTGCATCAGTGTCTTCTGCACACTCCTTGCGCTTTCTTTTCTTTTTCCTTTTATGCTCTTTGCGCCATGTCCCTTCATTGCGCCATTCCCCTTCTCTACATTTTTGCTGCTGCACTCTACCTCCTTCTTCACACCTCAATCAAACTCAACAACAACCCCCATTTCTTCTTTGCTCAACATTCTTATACTCTCTATGCACCTTGTGCATGCAATCTGCTTCTTGCTCTTGCATCCTCTCCTACCCCCAATCTCCTCTACATTGGGGTGTTTTTGCCACTTTACTCTTGCACAACTATCCCATCTCCTGTGTGCCACATTGTCTCTCTCTGTTCTTCATCTCCTGCTCATTGTGAGTGCTCTGCCTGATCATCATGGTAACTCTTCAGCTTCTCTAGCGGTTTCACCCATGCATCCATCATCACTGGGTGTTATCTCGAGATTCCTCATCTTCTCTGGTAGTTGAGACTCTTCGTCTTCTCTATCATAGATGAGCTCATCCTCTGGTAGAAACCATCATTTGTTTCTAGCAGTTACACTGTGAAGTGCAATAGTAGCCCTTCGATCTTATTCAAATTCATCTGCACCGTTGAATTGACTTCATTGAATCTTGTGTTCATTTCGCCATTTCTCACTTCGGCATTTCGAGATCCCTGTGGTGAAGATTTCATTACTCTCCATGTCCCGATCCCCGAAATTCCAAAATGGAGCTTGTCTGCACTAGCTCCTTCCTCCATCTTCTGCCGATGTGACCAATGGCTATGACCACAGGCTGAGCCAAAACGTGTTTCACATTTCGACATTTTGGCAATTTGACAATCCTGTTGCGAGGCTTCTCGACTCTCCAAGTCACGATCTCCGAAACTCCAAAAAAGGAGATTAGCTGGACTAGCTTCGATCATTTCGGCATTTCGTATTTTGGCATTTCACGATTTCGCATCTTGCGAATTCCTGTTGTGAGGCATCTTGACTCTCCAAGTCACAATCCCCGAAAATCCGAAAAAGGAGCTTAACTCTTCGAACTCTTCTCTACAGTTCTTCAACGATGTGACCATCGGCTGTGAACACAGCCTTATTCAAAAACTACATTTCGCAATTTCGCGTTTCGGCACTTCGGGACTCCTAGGATGAAGAGTCTCAGGTCTTGATTCCTCCATCTCCCGATATCCAAAAATGTCCTCCTTCTTTTGGGATTTTGGCGTTTCGCATTTCGCGATTCCGAGACTCATAATGATGAAGAGTCTTGACTCTTCCAACTCCTGGTATCCAAAATTGTCCTCCTTTCGGGATTTCAGCGTTTCGCATTTTGCGATTCCGGGATTCCTGATGATGAGGAGTCTTGACTCTTCCAACTCCCGGTATCCGAAACTCCAAAATTGAGTTATTTCCCGGTCTGCGAAACTCTTCATTTATGTGCCTATTTTGGGATTTTGGCGTTTCGACATTTTGACACTCCTGTGGTGAAGTGTTTCGAAACTTCAACTCCCGGTATCTGAGACTCTGAAATGGAGTTATTTCTTGGTCTGTAAAAATCTTGTTGATGTGCCTCTTTTGAGATTTTGGGATTCCAGATTTCGAAACTCCGGGACTCCTGTGTTGAAGAGTCTCAACTCTTGACTTCTCAATCTCCCGGTATCCAAAACTTTGAAATGGATTCGGATCAACGTATTCCATCATTTTGCATTTCTCCATTTTAGCATTCTTGTTGTGAGTTGCTTCCTTGACTCCTCCAATGCCCAGTATCTGAAACTCCGAAATGGAGTTTACACTTCTAATCTTTCCATGCAATTATCCCTGCGTTGTTGATCTTCCTTACCTACCTGTTTGCCATCAAATAAACAAGCACACTCTTGCACTCTTCATGCACCTCTACACTATCTCTTTTGAGCTTACGTTGTCCCTGTTTTTCCATCGCTGCATACTCTGATCTTGCCATCAATGACAAGCACATCTTCCTGAAAACATGCCAACATCTTCACACTCCAAATTTTTATTGTAAAAGTCCAACTTGGCGTTATGGGAAGCCAACCAGTCCATGTCAATCAATAGGTCATAAGATCCTAAAGGAAGCATGTTTAGGGTTGCTTGGGTGGATAATCCACTCACACTGAATTGGAATGTTGGTATGACCTTTACAACTTTTATTGATCTAGGTGGATATTGGTGGCCACCCACCTATTCCAATTGGACCCCCACCATTGCTTCTTTCATTTTTTTCAGTTTCCGCACAATTTACTATTTTTAGTAGTTTTTCAGGTCCTAAACTTCCAGAGCCGTTTTGAGGCCCTAAACGACATTTTTTGGGAAAACGGGGAGCAACATCAATCTTTCTTTGATGTTTCTCACATCAAAAGTTGTATTCCTTGGATAGATATTTCTAACAAGGTATTGAGCACGTCAAACGAAGATCGTATGCCAAAGTTACGTCCCTGGGAAGTTGATGTACCAATTTACCCAAACGAGGCCCATAGTCTTGGCGTTTCATCTCCTATGGTTAGGTATTTCTATGTTAAGGGTTTTCCATTGTTTCTCAAGTAGACCTTCAAGCCTCATTGTAACATAGAGTTTATAGGCCAGTAGCCGACACATCTCTTCTTAGAGATAAGCTACCAGTGCCCTAGCTAGTTTATTTTCATTTTGTCTGTAAGAATATTTCAGTCATTTGTTATTAATGAAATGAAGTTTTATTTCCACTGCATCTCTGTGTTTATGTGTATTTATGTATTTCATTGTGTTCCTACATAAATCTGGATCAGTGGTATTAGAGCGGTCTGCTCTTTCTCGATCCTCCTTTGCATGTCCCCAACGAGGTCAGGGTATAAGGAGTTAGGGCTCGATCTAGTTGAACCTTTGCAAGATCAGCCTCATAAACCCTGACGGTCGCCCATGGGGGAAGAAAAAAAATATGAGGGAGTAGGAGATCCTATCAAAATATTGCTCGAGGAGGCCCTCAAGAAACAAAGGAACGCGATGATGGAAAAATTTTCCCAGATCCTTCAACGACTGCCCACTGGAAGTGCATCTATATCCAACAACCACTCTGGAGGCGCCACTCCTTTTAACCTACAAGAAAAATTTGACATTCCCATATTTGAGGGCCAAATAGAAGCAGATGTCATAGATAGATGGTTGAATCTGTTAGAAGGATATTTCTCGGTTCATGAATTTTCTGACCGAGAAAGGATTATTTTTGCACTCCTTAAAGCTTTCCCCCATGTCAAGGACTTGTGGGAAACCTACTGGGAGAAATAGGGTGAGGGGGAACCCTCTCTGTTCTCATTTGCACTGATGCAGACCCCCTATCCCTCCAAAGGGCTGCACAACTTGTCGATCAGGATCTCTGATTCTGGAGCCGAAACAACTCTCTTGGTTATGAGCTAGAACCTCTATCTCCAACTCCACAGGTCCTTGTCTATGTTTTTCTTGTGCAAACCAGCACTAGGTACAAGCCCCAACTCCATGAGGACTGCAGGCATAACCACAGGCTTATCCCAAAAGAACGCGTCATGTTTCGCGACCCTGGGATTTTTGGTGCAACGACTCCTCGACTCCTCCAAGTCCTGAACCCCAAAAAGGGATAGCGAGCATTAGTTCCTCCCCTCTCCCTGCTCATGTGACCACACACCTATGACCATAGGATTTATAAAAAAGGTGCGTCACAGTTCACAGTCTTGGGACCTTGCAACGCAAGGCGCCTAGCTCGTCCAAGTACCAGAAGCCGAAATCGTGATGGCATGAGATCTACGGCTTAGGTCTCCCCTTGGCTGATGACTACGATGATTTCGACGTTTTGCATTCTATGAATTCACGCTGCATGAAGTCCATTTGCTCCTCCACCCGGTCGCCAAAATACCGAAGCGTTCCCTCCTTGCAGATCAATGACTCCAAGCTTCTGAATATCTGACGGCTCCGATCCTTTCAAGATTTCACCAGTCGAGAATCTCGACTCTTGCTCCTTATGCTCTCGGATACCGAACTGCCGAAATAAAAAAACCTCAGGGTGTTTGATCAATGACCCTTAATTCTGTCCCCTATTAACGATCACGGTTGGGTCGCATTTCTTCCCGAAACCTCTCCACCGTTCGTTCAGGTCTTCGCGGGTTTTCCCACCTGGACGTACACAACTTTAAATCTTACACACTTAACTTGAATCAAACGACCACTGATTCTTCACCATGATACAATGGTAGATAACACTCTTCCTCCTGAGATTTTAGTCTCTCGGACTTAGAAAATTTTCTAAGTCCTCGAAGGTTTCGACCTTCGCTTCTCCTGGGAAATGGACTCTTGGATCTCGATAACACTCTCTGAAGTGTTATTCCTCCTGAGCTTCGTCTGGTGAAGACCTCAATTTCCCATGCACTCCTTGCGTCTAAGGGATCTCGATAACTCATATCCAAGGAAATTATCGCAGAGAAATTCCTCTCGATCTCCTGGCGTTTCTCTCTCTGGCTTGATGCACAC
The DNA here is from genome assembly GCA_010110895.2 of Picea sitchensis. Lineage (NCBI taxonomy): Eukaryota > Viridiplantae > Streptophyta > Pinopsida > Pinales > Pinaceae > Picea > Picea sitchensis. The sequence continues at coordinate 4,954 of SNQJ01S0147318.1, forward strand.
CTTGCAGATCTTCAAATGAAGAGAAACAATTGAAACTAAAAAACTAACATTCAAAGTTCCATTTTCTCTTGTGGAGATTCATTCACTTGTTCATAAAAATAGAAATGACAAGAAATTGCAAACAACATTCACACGCCATGCATTTGGATCAATTTTCCTTCTGTTCTATTCACAAGTGCCAAAATGGCTACAAAGTACATTCAATTTACAACAACTGAAAACTAAAAATCTCCTGCTTACTCGCAGTTCTCCTACGACTAAATTCCCTCTATATTGTAGCTAACCCTATCTGGGCATACAAAACCTCTATTTAACTCAGAGAGATTTTTAGGGTTTCCCCTACCTACTTATCTACTCTAAAACCTAATCTACTGGTTATCTCAGACCAGTCTCGATCCAGATCCGTAATGGAAACTCTTGCTCTGCTTGCAATTTTCAAAATGTGCCTCAAAGGGTAAATTTCAGCACTGGCTCTAGCGTGCCTCCAAAGCTAATTTACGGCGCTGAGTTAAGGCAGATTTCAAAATTGACTGCAACTGTCAACGTTGAAGTTCTAGAAGAACTCCCACATGCTGAGTGGTCCTGCCTCTGTGCGCTTGCCAACGATGCTCCTGCATCATACTCCCCTTGAAAAAAATTCATGGACTCCAGTCCATGAGCTACTCTACTGATTTTCCCTACTTCTGGATAGTATCTTCATTTTCCCAACTGGCATATTCGATTGAGTGTCCCTTCCATTTGACCAGATATTCAAAATAGGTCTTCCTTCTAGTCTTCTTGCCAATCCTCTGATCCACAATTTTCTCCATCTGTGCCTTTTCTGCCACTGACATATGTTTCTCCCACTAAATCCTTCCTTGATCTTCTGATCCTTCTATGTCATATTTCTTGTAAGGGTACATGTCTGAAACATTGAATATGGGCGAAATTACCACACCATCTGGCAGCTCAATCTCATAGGCGTTTTCATAAAACTTCCTCAAGATCTTACATGGTCCTATCTTCTTCATTTTTAACTTGTTATATGTTCCCCTAGGGAAATTTTCTTTCCTGAGATGTGCCAAAACCTAATATCCTACTTCAAATTGAAGTTCCTTGGATGTTGATCAACTCTATCGTTATATTTCTGGTTAGAACTCTATAACTGTCCTCTGATCTGGCTATGGAGTTTCTACATTTTAGCAGCAAAGTCTTCTGCTCCAACGCTTCTGATCTCACCCTATTCCAAGTCTCTCAACTCAGATACTCCCCTTGGTTGCATTCCATATAGTATTTGGAATGGGCTCTTTCCAGTGCTCCTGTTTGGTGAGTCATTGTATGCAAACTCTGCTTGTGGCAGAATCTGATCCCATTGACTATGATGCTCAGTGACTAAACTCAATAAATTTCCCAAACTTTTGTTTACCACCTCAGTCTGTACGTCCATATGAGGGTGATAAGCTGAGATGAAGGAAAAATCTGTCCCTGTCTTCTTCCACAACATCCTCCAAAAGTGACCAAAAATTTTTGTGTCTCTGTCTGAGACAATGCTCCTAGGTAGGCCGTGAAGTCTCACAACGTCTTTGAAAAATAGATTTGAAATTTGTGTTGCATCACTAGTCTTCTGGCATGGGATGAAATGTGCCATCTTTGAAAATATATCCACCACCACAAATATGGAATCAAATCCTCTTTTCATTCTTAGCAGCCCCAACACAAAATCCTTGCTTATTGCATCCCAAGGCCTCTTTGGTATTGGCAATGGTTGATACAATCCAGTGTTCTATCTTTTCCCCTTTGCATGTTGGCAGATTCTACATCTGTTCACAAATTTTATCACCTCTGTTCTCATAAATGGCCAATAGTATGAACTTCTCAACTGTGCAAACGTTTTATCATGGCCAAAGTGTCCAACCAATCCTCCACTGTGCTTTTCCTTCAGAAGGTTATCCCTCATTGAGCATTTTGGTATGCACAATTGATTTCTTCTGAACAACAGTCCTTCCTAAATCATGTACTCTGTCCACTGACTTCTATCTCTCAACACAAGGTTTGTACATGCTTCATATGCTTCCTTGAAGTCTGTATCATCACAATACATATCCTTAAGGTGTTCAAACCACAAGGCCTTCACCTGGAATTACTGTAGAATTAAACACCTCATGCTTAATGCATCAACAACCTTGTTAGCATTCCCAACAATATGTTTTATGAAAAAAGTAAAATTTTTCATAAATTCAACCCATTTTTCATGCCTCTGATTCAGTTCTTCTTGTCTGGTTATGAATTGTAAAGCCTGGTTATCGCTATACAAGACAAATTCTCGCGGGACAAGATAATGCCTCCATTTCTTCAAGGCTTGAATTATGGCATAAAACTCCTTGTCATATGTGGAGTAGCTCCTCTTGGTCTCATTCATCTTCTCACTGAAATAGGCAACAGGTCTGTTATCTTGACTCAAAATTGCTCCTATTGCAAATCCACTTGCATCACACCTTACCTGAAATGTCTTTTCAAAATTCGGAAAGACCAAAATCGGTCATTCTATTATCTTCTCCTTTAGTATATTGAAGCTCCTCTCAACTTCCTCTATCCATTTAAATGACTTGTTCTTCTTCTTCACTGTATCCATCATTGGTGCACAAATCCCACTGAAGTCTCTGATGAACTTCCTATAGAAGCTTGCTAATCCATGGAAGCTCCTTACCTCGAACATGATTCTTGGTGAAGACCATTCTCTGATCGCTTTCACCTTTTCTGGATCCATTCTCAATTCATTTGAGGAGATCACAAAACCCAAGTAAATGAGCTATGTCTTCATAAAAGAGGACTTCTTCAGATTTATCAATAGCTTCTCATGTTGTAGCCTCCTCATTACTAATTTTAGGTGCCTCAAATGCTTCTCTTTATTCCTACTAAAGATCAATATATCATCCAGATATACAACTACAAATTTGCCAATGAAATCTTTCAGAATTTTGTTCATCAGCCTCATAAAAGTGCTCAGGGCATTCGTTAAGCCAAATGGCATAACCAACCACTCATACAGACCTTTTTTTGTCTTAAAGGGTGTTTTCCACTTTTCAGATCTATCTTAGAAAATAAATTTTCTCCACTTAATCAATCCATTAAATCATCCATTCTCGGTAAAGGAAATCTATACCTGATGGTGATCTTGTTGATGGCTCTCGAGTCTGTGCACTTTCTCCATCCTCCATCTTGATTTGGGCTCAACACAGTTGGTACTGTGCATGGGCTCAAACTTTCTCTGACCAAACCCTTATCTAGCAATTCTTGGACTTGGTTCTTCACTTTCTCATTCTCTCGAGGTGTCAATCTGTATGCTTCTTTGTTCACCAGACTTGCTCCTGGTATCAATTCGATATGATGAATGATACTTCTGATGGGTGGCAATGAGTTTGGCAACTCATCCACCACTATAGTAGAGAAATTATCCAACAATTCCCGAACTTCTTTAGGAAAAACATCCATCGATGTACTCATAAGGATAACCCTAGGCTTTCTCACCACAACGAACTACATCTCCTGTTCTTCCTTGAATTATTTTAGGAGTTCCTTCCCACGCATGAGAAGAATGCTTGTGCTGGCTCCCTCTTTCACTCTCTTCTCCTCCATTGGCAACAACATATGTGTCCTACCATTCTTCTCCAATGTATATGTGTTTTTCCTCCCATCATGAATGACATTTCTGTCAAACTTCTATGGTCTTCCCAACAGAATATGGCATACGTCCATGGGAATTACATCACACAAGATTTCATCTTTATAACCTCCTATCTTAATTTCAACCAGGAATTGTTTAGTAATCGTTACCTGGTGTCCTTTTTGCAACCATGAGACCTTGTATGGATTTGGGCATGCAGTTGTGTTCAGTTCCAATTTCTCCACCATATCTATGGATACTAGGTTGTCAATGATCCCACTGTCAATGATAACCTTGCATACTTTGTCCTTAGTCTTGCAAGCTATCCTGAAGAGGTTGTTTCTTTGCACTGGCTTCTTGATTTCTGTCTCGGGTTTTAAGAGAACTTTTCTCAACATCAGGGATGCTCCATCCTCTTCTCCTTCTTCTTCAACATATCTTTGTTTTGCTTCTGAAATGCGAGCTTCTCCTCCTTCCTTCTTCTTCTCAGGACATTCCCAAGACATGTGTCCTATCTTTCCATAGACATAACATCTTATTCCTCCTCTGCCCCTTCCTCTAGAAGAGTTTCTTCCACCACTTTGTCTTTCTCGGGAACTTACTCCTCTTTTTGAGTGACTGTGTGGCTTCTCAACCTTGTCCTTAAACTGATGTGTTCTGTCACTGTTAAATCCCTTACTTTTGCTTGGGAATGAGATTTTACCTCTTCCTCGCTGGTTCTATTTTCTGGCTAGCTTCTCCACTACCTTCAACACAAACTGATAAGCATCCTCCACGGTCTTGACTGACATCATGTTGATTTCGTCCCAGATTTCATATCTCAATCCATTTATATATCTGGCAACCTTTTCTTCATCTCTTTCCCTTTGTACAGTTCTGATGTTTAGCTTATAGAACTCCTCTGTATACTCATTGACTGTCATCCCTTTTTGTCTTAGGTTCTGCATCTTCCTGAATAGATTTATCTGATAATATTTGGGCATGAACTTAGCCTTCAACTTGGCTACCATTCTATCCCAACTCTTTATCCTCTGTTTGCCTTTACTTCTCCTCTCATCCTGCAGTTCGTCCCACCACAGTGCTGCATGTCCCTTTAGTTTGGTGACCGCTTGTTTCACCTTTCTCTCTTCATCGACATCTTCATAGTCGAAGTGTCTATCCATGGATCTTATCCAATCTAGCAGTTCTTCAACGTCTATATTTCCCTCATACATGGGAACCTCTATCTTAGCTCTGCCTCCCAATCTGGAAACTACTCTCAACAAGCATTCTTCAGCAATATCCTCTCCTGCAAATTCCTCAATGACATTCTCGCCCACTATGTCTTCGCTTTCTGCATCACTGATGTCTCTAGTGTCAGGTGCCCTCCTTTTCACTTCCTCCATTGCCTCCAATATTGCACAAAGCTCTCGCATCTCCCTCTCTACAACACGGTTGGCTAAATGTGCCTCTCCTCATCTCCTTGGTGGCATTGTGTTGATTGTCTATCACACACAGAGTACAACTTCGATTTCTCTGTCTCTTCCTCTTTCTCTTTGTCCTGAAGTCTATAGACAAAGAAACTAAGTTTTGATACCACCTGATGCAAACCCCCTATCCCTCCAAAGGGTTGCACGACCTCCTGGTCAGGATCTCTGATTCTGGATTCAGAATGACTCTCTTGGTTTTGAGATGGAACCTCTATCTCCAAGTCCAAAGGTCCTTGTCTATGTTTTTCCCGTGCAAACTAGCACTAGGCACAAGCCCCAACTCCATGAGGACCGCAGGTGCGACCACAGGCTTAGCCCAAAATAACGCGTCGCATTTCGTGACCCCGGGAGTTTCGGTGTAACGAATCCTCGACTACTCTAAGTCCCGAACCCCAAAAAGGGATAACAGGTGTTGGTTCCTCCCCTCTCCCTACTCGTGTGACCACACACTTGTGACCATGGGCTTTATCACAAAGGCGCATCACGGTTCGCAGTCTCGACACCTTGTGATGCAACACGCTTGGCTCATCCAAGTACCAAAAGATGAAATCGCGATGGCGTGAGATCTATGACTCAGGTCTCCCCTTGGCCGATGACTACGATTATTTTGACATTTCGTGTTCTGTGACTTCACGCTGCATGAAGTCCATTCTCTCCTCCACCAAGTCGCCGAAATACTAAAATGCTCCCTCACTGCAGATCAATGGCTCCAAGCCTCCGAAGACTGACGACTTCGATCCTTTCGGGATTTCATCGATCGAGAATCCTAGCTCTTCCTCCTTGTGCTCCCGATTACTGAACTGCCGAAATACCAAAACCTCGAGGTGTTTGATCAATGACCCTTGCTTCTCTCCCCAATTAACGATCGCGGTTGGGTCACATTTCTTCCCAAAAACTCTCCACCGTCTGTTCAGGTCTTCGCGGGTTTTCCCTCCTAGACGTACGCAAATTCAAATCTTGCGCACTTGACTTGAATCAGATGACCACTGATTCTTCACCATGATCCAATGGTCGATAACGCTCTTCCTCCTAAGCTTTTAGTCTCTCAGACTTAGAAAATTTTCTAAGTCCCTGAAGGTTTCGACCTTCTCTTCTCCTGGGAAATGGACTCCTGGATCTCAATAACACTCTCTGAAGTGTTATTCCTCTTGAGATTCGTCTGTTGCAGACCTCGATTTCCCATGCACTCCTTGCATCTAAGGGATCTCGATAACTCAGATCCAAGGGAATTCTCGCAGAGAAATTCCTCCCGATCTCCTGGCATTTCTCTCTCTGGCTCGATGCACACCTTGCAGAGATTCAAATGAAGAGAAACAATTGAAACTGAAAAACTAACATTCACAGTTCCATTTTCTCCTGTGGAGATTCATTCACTTGCTCATAAAAACAAAAATGATAGGAAATTGAAAACAACATTCACACACCATGCATTTGGATTAATTTTCCTTCTGTTCTATTCACAAGTGCCAAAATGGATACAAAGTACATTCAATTTACAACAACTGAAAACTGAAAATCTCCTGCTTACTCTCAGTTCTCCTATGACTAACTTCCCTCTGTATTGCAACTAACCCTATCTAGGTGTACAAAACCTCTATTTAACTCAGAGGTATTTTTAGGGTTTCCCCTTATCTACTCTAAAACCTAATCTACTAGTTATCTCAGACCAGTCTCGATCCATAGCCGTAATGGAAACTCCTTCTCTTCTTGCGATTTTCAAAACATGCCTCAAAGGGTAAATTTTGACACTGGCTCAAGCATGCCTCCAACGTTAATTTCCAGTGCTGAGTTAAGGCAGATTTCAAAATTGTCTGCAACTATCAACATTGAAGTTCTGGAAGAACTCCCACGTGCTGAGTGGTCCTGCCTCTGTGCGCTTTCCAACGATGCTCTTGCATCACTCACCCACTTGGAATTATTTCCAAGGAAAAATATTATCCCATGGGGAGCTATGAGGACAAATACATACAATGGACTATGCTGTGGTAGCATAGGGACCAAGATGTGCATGAGCTGACGAATCTGTTTCATACCCTGTGCACAAAGTTGGGTATCAAAGATTTGAAGAAACATTTGGTGTTAAAGTATCACAGTTGTCTGCACAGATACATTCGGGAGGAAATGGAGTTCCTCGACATCTCCTCGCTTGGTGTGGCATACCAGTATGCTGCCAAGATTGAGCAGAAGATCAAACAGAAGAAGCGATACTTTGGGTTTGTGAATTAGAAACAAGGGAAAGGTACCCTGAAACCGCATAACAAAGGACCTAGCCAAGGCAGGGTGGTCCAGGACAACCCGCCAAAGATGCAAACAAATAAAAACACCACGAATCCAAAAAATGACATGGGGAAGTGGTGTGAGTTACATACGAGCTCCACTCACAACACAAGTGAGTGTCAGGCCAAGAAGTTACTGGTAGCCAAGTTGAAGGATTCTGAATCAGATGCATGCTCTGACTCTGACAAGGGGAATGACAGGGGGAAGCAGATTATCGATGCAGAGCCCAACTCCATCGTTTCCACCATGAGAATCCAGAAGGTGGAACCAGAAGATCCAGAGGAGGCGGAGCACCTCTTCCATTCCAAGATGTGGGTAAAGGGTTCCCCATTGCAGTTAATTATCGATAGCGAGAGCCAAAAGAACCTCATCTCAGTAGAGGTCATGAAGCAGCTGGGCTTACCAACCACAACACACCCAAAACCATACACCATCGGGTCGCTGCACCAAGGACGGGACCTCCACGCCAACCAACAATGTTGCCTTCCCTACAACATCAAGCCCTTCATAGATGAGGTATTATGTGACATTGCTCCTCTTGATGTTTTTGATGTATTATTAGGCCAAATGTACTTGTGGAAGTGATATGTTGTGTACGAGTCTAGGCCTCATGCTATTATTATTAATTTGGGTAATAAGTTGTACAGGATACCAGAGATAACATTGCCTACTGCCTACCGCCATCTCTTTGGTTACTGCAAAACAATGCAGTAAGCTCATTTCAAAAACCAGGAAATTTGTTTTCCTGATGATCCACCCTCAGGGAAAGAAGAAGATTATGGCCAAAACCTCTAGACAGGGCCCCTCTACACGAAAAAAAAAGATGGATAAGGTCATGGAGGAGTATGAGGACAGCTTCACCTCCCCCATAGGGGTGCCTCTACACTACTAGGTCAAGCACCCCATTGATCTGATCCTAGGTGCGTCGCTGTCTAATGGACCAATATATCGGTGCTCTGTTCTGGAGAATGACAAAATCAAGAGGTAAATTTTGGAGCTATTGTAGAAAGGTCACATCTGGCTGATTTCATCACCCTATGGGAGCCTGATCATGTTGGTGCAGAAGAAGGATGGGACTTGGAGACTCTACATTGACTATCGGGTGCAACAAGATCACTATCCGGAATAGGTACCCGATCCCATGGATTGATGACCTTCTGGACCAACTCAAGGGGGAAAAA
>SNQJ01S0147318.1:13533-37016 GCA_010110895.2 Picea sitchensis
AAGGGGACCACTTTGGAGTTCATCCATATTTACTTCTTATCAACCATGAAAAAACAATAATGAGTCATATTTACATCAAACACTATTGGGTCCATTACCCAAACCATTGTGCTATGGGTCTTTCTTCAAGGGTTGACATCAATGACAACCAACCTTAATCAACAAATATCACAACAGAAGCCATTGCTATCTTTGAACGAGTGTGGGTACACTTTGGGATCCCACAGTCTATCATCTTAGATCAGGATAACAGGTTCCTCACTAAATTTTGTTCCAGCCTCTGGTTGATGCTAGACACCAAGCTCACCCAGTCCACAGCTTTCTATCCGCAAACTAATTGTCAGACAGAGGTTGTCAACCAGATGATCATACACATTCTACGCATGTACAACTCAAAGAATCCACACACATGGGATGAGAGCCTCCCTATGTACAACAAAACTACAACCAAGATCTCCATAGATCAACCAACCACAACCCCTTTTAGGTGGGCTTGGGATTCCAACCACTATGCTCCATTGACGTAGCCATGCCATTTGCGGCTACTCAGGCAGATTCAACTCATGTCCAGTCTGACGATGACAAGGTAAACAAATTCATTGAGCACATTCAACACATCCTCCAATAGGTTCATGACATCTTGGATAGAGCCAATGCTAAGTGCAAGCAACGACATGATCAACATCAGGTGCCACACAACTTCGAGGTGGGCGACAAAGTGTGGCTACATTTTCAAAAGGAGCGCCTTGCTAGACCCCACTATAAGCTTCGCCCACTCCGATATGGGCCATACACTATCACCAAGGCTATAGGGGACAATTCCTTTGAGCTCAGTGTTCCACCATTCCCTGGTCTGCACCCAGTGTTCAATGTGGACCACCTTCGACCCTACTTTTCACCTCTACTAGACACATCCGACATGGAAAAACAACTCACACCAATAGAGTTAAATCCAGAATGCATGGAACAAGCCACAACTGATCAGATCATGGATACACAGATCAAGCACACCTGACAACAAAGGATACTGCTATATCGAGTTGTCAAAGCAGGCCAACTCCTTCACCAAGGCAAGTGGCTCACTAGGGACCAAGTTCAACGGAAGTTTCCTCATCTCATGGAGGAACTCAACGCAATGGGGACCATTGCTTCCTAACAGGGGAGAATGATCCAAGTGGATATTGGTGTCTACTCACCTATTCCACTTGGACCCCACCATTGCTTCTTTCATTTTTTCATTTTTTCAGTTTCTACACAATTTACTATTTTTAGCAGTTTTTCGGGTCCTAAACTTCTGGAGTCATTTTGAGGCCCTAAACGATGTTTTTTGGGAAAACGGGGAGAAACATGGTTGGTCCTTCAACGTTGCTCACATCAAAATTTATATTCCTCAGATAAATATTTCTAACGAGGTATTGAGCACGTCAAGTGAAGATCGTATTCCAAAGTTACGTCCCCGAGAAGTTGATGTACCAATTTACCCAAACGGGGTCCATAGTCTTGGCATTTCATCTCCTAGGGTTAGGTCTTTGGATGTTTAGGGTTTTCCATTTTTTCTCAAATAGGCCTTTGAGCCTCATTATAACAAAAAGTTCAGAGGCCAGTAGCCGACACATCTCTTCTCAGAGATAAGCTACCAGTGCCCTAGCTAGATTATTTCCATTATGTCTGTAAGCATATTTCGGTCATTTGTTATTAATGAAATGAAGTTTTATTTCCACTGCATCTCTACGTTTATGTGTATTTTTGTATTTCATTGTGTTCCTGCATAAATCCAGATCAATGGTATTAGAGTGGTCTTCTCTTTCTCGATCCTCCTTTTCATGTTCCCAACGAGGTCGAGGTATAAGGAGTTAGGGCTCAATATGGTTGAACTTTTGCAAGATCAGCCTCGCAAACCCCGACGACCACCCATGGGGGAAGAAAAGAAAGATGAGGGAGCAGGAGATCCTATCAAAATATTGCTCGAGGAGGCCCTCAAGAAATAAAGGAATTTGATGATGGAAAACTTTGCCCATATCCTTCAACAATTGCCCACTGACAGTGCATCTACATCCAACAACCACTCTAGAGGTGCCACTCCTTTTAAGGTACAAGTAAAATTTGACATTCCCATATTTGAGGGCCAAATAGATGCAGATGTTGTAAATAGATGGTTGAATCTATTAGAAGGATATTTCTCAGCTCATGAATTTGTTGACTGAGAAAAGATTATTTTTTCACTCCTCAAAGTCTCCCCCCATATCAAGGATTGGTGGGAAACCTACTGGGAAAAATAGGGTGAGGGGGAACCCTCTCTGTTCTCGGTCACACCCACTTGGAATTATTTCTGAGATGCCATCAAGGAAAAATATTATCCCATGGGGAGCTATGAGGACAAATACATACAATGGACTATGTTGCGGCAACAGAGGGGCCAAGATGTGCATGAGCTGACGAATTTGTTTCATACCCTACACACAAAGTTGGATATCAAATATTCAGAGAAACATTTGGTGTTAAAGTACCGCAATTGTTTTCACAGATACATTAAGGAGGAAATGGAGTTCCTCGACATCTCCTCGCTTGGTGTGGCATACCGGTATGCTGCCAAGATTGAGTAGAAGTTCAAACAAAAGAAGTAAGACTTTGGGTCTGTGAATCATAAGCAAGGGAAAGGTACCCCCAAACTGCAAAACAAAGGACCAAGCCAAGGTGGGGAAGCCTAGGACAACCCGCCAAAGCCACAAGCAAAGAAAAACACCACGAAGCCAAAAAAGGACATGGGGAAGTGGTGTGAGTTCCATAAGAGCTCCACTCACAACACAAGTGAGTGTCAGGCCAAGTAGTCACTAGTAGCCGAGTTGAAGGATTATGAATCAGATGCATGCTCTGAATCTGAATCAGAAACTGACAAGGGGAATGAAAGGGGGAAGCATATTATCGATGTGGAGACCAATGCCACCATTTCCACCATGAAGATACAAAAGGCAGAACCATAACATCCATAGGAGGCAGAGCGCCTCTTCCATTCCAAGATGTGGGTAAAGGTTTCCCCATTGTAGTTCATTGTCGACAATGGGAGCCACAAGAAACTCATCTTAGTAGAGGTCATGAAGCGGTTGTTCTTGCCGACCACAACACACCCACAACCATACACCATCAGGTGGCTATACCAAGGATGGGATCTCCGCGTCAGCCAACAATGTCGGCTTCCCTACAACATCAAGCCCTTCACAAATGAGGTATTATGTGACATTTCTCCTCTTGATGTTTCTGATGTATTATTAGGCCAACCATACTCAAGGAAGTGACATGTTGTGTATGAGTCTAGGCCTCATGTTGTTATTATCACTTTGGGAAATAATATATACAGGATACTGAAGATAGCACCGCCTACCACCATCTCTTTGGTTACTGCAAAACAATGCAGTAAGCTCATTTCCAAAACCAATAAATTTGTTTTCTTGATGATCCGCCCTCAGGGCAAGAAGAAGACCGTGGCAACGACCTCTAGACAGGGCCCCTCTACATGGAAACAACAGATGGATAAGGTCATGGAGGAGTATGAGGACATCTTCACCTCCCCCACAGGGGTGCCTCTACACTTCCAGGTCAAGCACCCCATCGATATGACCCCAGGTGTATCGCTGCCCAGTGGACCAATCTATCGGCACTCTGTTCTTGAGAATGACAAAATCAAGAGGCAAATTCAGGAGCTGTTGCATAAAGGTCACATCTAGCTGAGTTCATCACCCTGTGGGAGACTGATCGTGTTGGTGTAGAAGAAGGATGGGACTTGGAGACTCTACATTGACTATCGGGCGCTGAACAAGATCATTGTCCAGAATAAGCACTCGATCCCACAGATTGATGACCTTTTGGACCAATTCAAGGGGGAGAATTATTTCAGCAAGATTGACTTGAAGTATGGGTTTTGCCAGGTACCAATCAAACCCTCTGATGTGTGGAAGACTACCTTCAAATACAAGGAGGGCCTTTTCGAATGGTTGGTCATGCCTTTCGTGTTGACGCATGCCCCTGCAACCTTCATGAGGCTAATGGACGACATCTTGTGGCCATTCACCAACTCATTTGTATTGGTGTACTTGGATGACATTTTGATCTTCAAGCAGACTTGGGAAGAACACCTCCACCACATCTGATAGGTCCTCCAAATACTGCAGCAACACAAGTTGTGTGCCAATTTGGAGAAGTGCACTTTTGGCATGACCTAGGTTCAATATCTAGGATACATTATTCATGAGTGAGGGGTGCATGTGGATCCAGCCAAGATCCAAGTCATTCGAGATTGGCCAGCCCCAACCACCCTAATAGAGCTCTGCAACTTTTTGGGTCTGTTGATGGGTCTTAAATCCATTGATTCAATATTAGGAACCAAACCCGCCACCGAGGCCCAATTAGACTCTACAACATTTAAAAATGGAATGGTTCTCCAGATCTTGCAATCCGGCCAAATTATCGATGGGATTTTTGTTTTCTTATGAAGGCTCTTCCTTTAGTTAGGACTATTCTCTTCTGTATTTTCTCTTGAATGGGATCGGTATGAGAGATGCAAGCCAGTATAAACCAACTTGACAACAAACAGGATTAAGTTTTAAACTACTGGGGAAGAGGCCGAGCTTGGGATAACCCGCTAATCAAGCATGTAGATGACAATTTTATACCACAGGCCTAGTACTAATACATTAACCATGTGAGCATCCAATTACTGTCTGAGAAACTAATTATCAGAAAGAAAGCACATATGCAAATAAGATAATGGAAAACAAAATAATTCATCTACCATAATCATTCATCACATATTAACATAACGATTCATCTTCATCATTTAAATTAAAGAACAGAGAAATATTGTACCAGATAACTTGACAATAGTTTAAATAGCTCTTACTCATTACAAAATCATTCATGAAACGAGATAGGAAATAGTTCTTCTCCACGTCCAATCAAATGCATTTGATGAAAATAACTTGTCTTTGGTTTAGAAGGACTTCTCAATTCATAACAGCTTCAAAATAATTATTAACAACCAAAAATAAAGATTTATTACAACAACCATCGACCCTTACTAATTGGTCAATGTATGTATTTATAATGTAAAGTTCAACTAAAATTAACGGCTGAGTGTAGTTTAAGAAAAACAAAATTAGCCATGTGGCGTCATCTTCTAATAGTTTCTTTAACAGTTGACCTAAGATATCTCTTGAAAAACATGTCTTCTCTCATACTTAGACCAACTAATAAACAGTTCTTCACAAGTTTGGGCCCATGGAAATTTGTGTTGTTCCATCGAAGCTGCGTGAATCCCTCTGATGTCCATCGCATGCGCCCGATACTTCACCAGATTGGTGTTCAAATGCTGTAGCACAGTGCGAGCTTTAATCAGATGCTCCATGAATCATTGCACTTGCCTTGGTACTGCATCGGTCGTCTTTGTGAGCTCTTTGACCCATAGTGAATCTTGCTTGGTATGCGACTTGATCACGTTGAACAAGTCGACGAAGTTGTCGGGGGTGCTGAACTCAGAAAGTCTGATATTCTTCATTACTTTATTAATCTTATCCCAAAGCTTCTTGCATTTGATCCACTATTCTTAAATTTCTTGATGTGGATCCTGAGACATCTTAGCTCAGTACTCGGCTGATCGCTTTCTGTGATTAAGTCTGCTTTTTCCCAACATCCAGATGCTATGCTCTTCTTTTCCTCGGACTTGTTAAATTGCATCAATGTATTCGAGTCTTTCTACTGCTTGCTGCACCCTTTCATACCATTTCTCCATGTCCTTTCATGTTACGAGTGACATGAGAGTGTTCTTCTGAAGTTCAACTATTTTTTTCTGTAAAAAGGCATCGTTCTTTTGTGAACTGGTTGTAAGATTCTTTGAAATCACTTTTCAGATACATCATGGTTTGGGTAGCTCCCTAATAGTACTCGTCTAGGTGGCATAGATGTTATAATTCATTTAGGGTGGTGACTGAATCCTTTTCATCTCTTTTGGTTCTGTCCAAGGTGGCATCCAAGAGCGCCATCCCCACACCTAGAAGCTCTGAATTTCATGCATCTGCTATATTTATTAAATTTTCCTCTATAGTGATGAGGATGGAGTGATCCAAAGTGATCCTTCTCTTATTTGTGGTTCTTTGGATGATGGCCTTTCTCTTTTGATAAAGAGAGATCACATAGATATCTACTACCTCATCTGTCGGATTAGGTATCTATTGATCCCCCCATGTAAGTGTGTTTCCCAGGTTATCGATGGTGTATACCTTTTCAAGGTCGGGTTCTCGAACTTCTTTGTTGTGCTCTGAAGGCTCGGCCTCTGCCTATTGCTTGTCAGGGATCTGAGTATTAAGAGGAATAGAAACATCAGGTATAGACTCATTACTTACTTGCTCATTGGATGTTGAGTCACTGATTTCCTTTTGTGTGGATCCTTCGTTTCACTCATACGGCTCGGGCTTGTCCTTTGGATTATCTGCTCCAGTTTCTGACGCATCGGGTCCCTTCGTTTTGAGGCCACTTTCAAATTCCTTTTCCTTTTGTGAGACCTCCTAAGTTTGGACTTCTGGCTAAGGGGAAGAGGTCTTCTCAGGTCCCTTTTCTTCTAGGACACGTACAAGGGTCCTTTGAGATGCCTCTAGGCTCTTTTCGTCACTATATACATTTATGAACTCAATCATAGGGTTAGGCACCCTCGTTTCTACTGATACCCGACCTGTCTTTGGTTGAGTCATCACGTCTACTGATGAATTGGATGATGGTGTCATGGATTCAGGCTCATTTGACCCATTGGTGTTACCAAGGTTTATGAAATCAAGGCCGCTTGTCTCCGCCGGTCTTTCTCCTGTGCTATCGTTTGGAAGCATATGCAACCTAATTAGGTCTGGGTTATCCTGCATTCGCTTCATCAAAAATTGGGCCTGTTGATACATGATTTCCCCCATCCTTTGTACAACTTGAACTTCAGGGACATCCCTGATTTGTACCAGGGATACCTGAGAAACTTCTGTTGCTTCAATGGCTCCTTCAGGAGCATCCACTGCTTCGCCCGATTCAGATGCTACCCTTCCTTCTCGATCCCTGAGAATTTATTGATCTGTTTTCTCCAAGGATGTTGTTTGATCCTCCCAACTCATGGCTTTGAACCTGGTTGATTTAGGATCAACCATCCTTGCCACCACCTCATTCCAGTCTTGAGAATTTTCGGTGAAAATTTCATCTTCAAACCGGTCATGGGCATAAGGCCAACTGGATGATACCTGCGATGCACATTTTAAGACCAGACCCTTGGGATCGTGCTTCCAAAAATGGCATGTCTGGAATCAGAATTCCAATTGGCTTAACCCTTCTTGCTTGGCCTGCATGATATCCTTGAACATGTAGAAGACAATATGAAACCCATAAGGTATGAAGGCCCACTTCTTGTCCTTTACTAAAGTGGCGTTATATCCTTGCAAAATGGTTTGATAACAAATTTCCCCTAACAATAGTCGATTGAGGACATATATGGGTAACATATGGGGTGCCCATATGGCGTCAAAAACCCTGATGTAGGTCTCATGCTCATCTAGATACCAGTGACCTACCTTTGATACAACCCTTTTGGCTACATCTGACAGCCTTGGGCACTCTTCCTTGAACAACAAAGAATACAAGTGTGCAATAAATTGGTCACAGATAAGAGAATAGGATTTTTTGTACCTGTTTTCCCACAAGACACCGAAATATACATGGACCGGGAGCTCAAAGGAGTGCCAAGTTAAGTTCATTCCAGCGAAGACGTTCTTGGCGCATATGACTTCCAATAGATACAAGGCCATGTAGAAGGAATGGGTTTCTCCCTATTTCGGTGTCTGAGCTTGTCATATGAAAGTGCTCAACTATTTGGAGATGATTGCACCCCAGTTAAAACCCATTCCAGAAATGGATATGGTATAAGCCAGAGGCATCCACGCCTCTGAAAACTTGATGCAGTGTTTCTCCCCATGCAATCGACAAAGGAGGGCCATTAGATAGATGTAAGGCTCTCTCAGGTTGGTCATTGGGTACCAGCCAGAAGTCCTATTGGTGAACTTCTTATCCTCTATCCACTAGGACACCATGATATTGCTGGTGTCTTGCTTCTGATAGAAACTTAGAACAAAATTAGTGTTCAATTGTTCCTCCGGCTCCTTGAGCTTGTAGTAATTTTGAACTTCAACTGGAAGGAAAACCCCGACGCATTCGTCATTGTCGTCATTAATCAAACACCTATGTGCATTAGTATGATCAATAATCCATTTCAAGAGTTCAATGCATCCTTCTCGCCACCATGTGTAGGTAAGCCTTGCAGACATTAGGGAGAACTTCATCATTGAGTCTTCTCGTATCAGGATCATTGTGCGGGGTATATTCGGGGGGTTCCTCCCACTTAATTTTCTTAAAAATTTCTTCCCAGGGCAGGAATACTGTCTTGGTCCCGATGTTTTCCTCTGTGTCTCCAAAGTCCGGGGGCTGGACGAAATATTTCTTGGTGGTTGTATTGATGATGGGCACCGACTTTGGAGAAAATTCCAATTGCCTTGGAACTGTTGGGGAGGAACCTTCTCCGGCCTCTGGTTCTTGTAGCTTTGGCACTCTTGGGGATTTACTAGTGGTAGGTTTCTTCAGAGGCATCATTCCTGCAGCTAAAAATGATCCTTTAGACATGTGTATAGATTAATGTTGGACGAAAACATATGAACTGAAGCATAAAATACCCATAAGTCGATACATACCTGTAATGCTTGCTAGAATATTTGTCTAATAGTCACTGGACCTTGGGAGCTTTCTTTGGATTGCTCGTCTTGCTCATCTGGGTGCTTCGAACTTCTTAGCACATAGAATGAGCTCATACATAATGACTTACAAGAATATAATGAGAGAGATCCTACCAGTCGCATCCATTAGTTAATACGAGAAATGGATGAAATTCAAAACAATCTACCGCCGAATTTTTGCAATTAAATTCTACATTGGTTGACGGTGGAGGCGCGGAGGGAGATGCATTGTATCGACAGGCTTAAACGGTCTTTTTGATTTGCGCACAAATTAGCAACTAATACAAGATCTAGGAATTTATTAACCTTTTAAATGCGTCGTATCTAACGTATCTTAGGACTAAAATGTCCCATCACGTAGTGTTTCTCAGTAGATAAGGAATCGATGATAACCTTGTTTATTTTTCCGTTGGTTCCCTCCTGAGACAACCTCCAACATCGATGGGTCTTGTCGCATGGTGTTGATGTGGTAGAACTGTTTCGAGGTGCAACGTGGATCTCAGGAGATATTAACAACTTTAGGGAAAACTAGATAGTACATTTAACCACTTTGGCAATGACACGTGACACCTGAGGATAGGCAGTTTGACCGTACCGATTAGTCGGGAGCAGGTTTGTCAACAAAACACAGAAATAAGCCTGGGGTTTTCGATGACGGAAGGTAGCAGGGATCAATGATCGAGGATAGTTTAAGTGCATAATTTATTCACGGGTTATCACCCTTCGAGAGTCCTGTCCCTGTAAACTTTTGGGAAATCGACAATCAATGATTCTCATTCCTTTACTTGCGTGATGCTTACTCTTTTCATTTCTTCCCGATACTGTCGAGGATCGGTCATTGGTGATATTCTTGCGTTGTCACCCGTCGCATAATAGACTCCCGTCTATCGACACCGATGAATATTGGGGATTGGCTACTTTGGTCTTCTTGAGCATTTTTCGTCAGCTCTAATCCTTCCCGATGCCGAACTTCTTAAGCGCATTGGAGAGGAGTTTTGACTAACGATTCCTTAAGTAAATGTTAGTCCCTTTTAAATTTATGATGATTTTCACATGCTCAAGTAGACTTTAAAATATTAAACAGGAAAACACAAGAAATGATAAATCAAGGCAGTAATTTTCATACCAAAGTGGGAATCAGACATCATAAGAGATCAAGTGGTACCCAAAAAGTAAAAATAATAAAAAAAATTGACACAAACTTTTTAGGGTGTTTTGAGTGCTCAACAGGGTCTTGCCAATTTCTACCACAAGTTCATGTTGGGATTCTCTCATATCACTTGGCCCTTGAGTCAATTCACCAAGGGAGGAGCGAAAGCAAAATTCTTTTGGTCTGAATCTCAACAGAAGGCGTTCGAAGAGTTGAAGCATCACCTCTGCTCTGCACCAGTTCTCACATTACCAGACTTGCAACAACCACTTGAGATTGAGACAAATTCCTCTGACTATGCTATCGGGGAAGTCCTTACTCAACAGGGGCATCCAATGGCATATCACATTGAGACACTTTCCGACACAGTCCAGAAGTATCCCGCTTATGACAAAGAGATGTATTCCATTCTGTAGGCTTGCCGACAATGGAAGAATTACATTTTGGGAAAGGAAATGGTCATCCACATAGACCACCGACCCCTTCATTTCATACATACACAAGGGAAGTTGCAGAACGATCACCATTGGAAGTGGTCCACATACCTGCAACAATTTCATTTGAACATTAAGTACAAGAAAGGAAGCACCAATAATGTTGCAGACTACCTCGGCCGACCACCTATCGTTGCGCTAACCACTGTGCTCAACTCTTGTGGGAATAAGACTTCTGATTGGCCACTTCTCTACAAAAGTGACCCAGAATTCGACCACACATACAATATGCTCTTGGAGGGTAAGAAAGTTCCCATTTTTCACCTCCAAGATGCCCTGCTATGTCACCTGGTCCATCTTTGTTTTCTTGCAAGCGGGCATGCCAAGATGATTTGGGAGGTGCACTACAGTCGATTCACTCAGGAACACTCCTCAACATCCCACAAAATTTATTGAAATCAACACTCCTCAGCATGAAAGCAAGCCTACCTTCAAAAGGCTCAGGAGGCAGCTCAAGGAAGAAAGAGCTAAAATTGACAAGTTGAAGAAGGAAGATTTGAGTCCCAGGATAAAGCTAAGGAGATGTTGGATATGTGTGGGGAGAAAATTGGTAAGGGAAGGTTCATGGCTAAGATGTTTTTCCCCTTCACAGGAAACTCAATAATGTGTACAGGAAGAACATAACCCACCAAGATGAAATCAAAAAATTGAAGGAAGAGTTACAACCTTTCAGAGAAGAAGTGGAAAAGAGAAACTTAGATATGTTGGCCAAGGTATCTACTAGAAGAAGTTCTAGAAAAAAACAGATAAGTACAATGATCTTCTAAAACCAACATCATTTTTGTCAAAGTTTTATGCTGCATGCTTTTACAACATTTAATGAGGGTTATGAGTTTTGAGCTAGAATTAGTATTTTTGTGTTTTTCTCCAAGGATATATCAAGATAATGAGTTTGTTGCATATATAGACTCCTGGTAGAAGTTTCAAAGTTTTGAATCTTTTGCAAAAGTAAAGCAGGCTGCTAGAGGAAATTTTGCATTGCCTAGAATCATTGGCATTGTGAACTGGTTGTTTCAGGACAGTTTGCAGTGTTGCACTGTGAACTCAGTTTTTGAAGATTTTGGAGGGAAAGGAAATTGCTAGCTGTCAAGGGAAGATCGTACCAACACTCAGAGGATCAGATGCATTTTGGAAGGCCATCTGCCTCAAGGAGATGCTAGCTTAACGACACAACATCAAGTTGTTGAAGACTGTTGTATATGTTGCCAACATTGTCCTTTAAAATAAAAGTTGGTTGTTTTTCTGGTTGTACACCTATTGCCATGCTTCCCTTAGGTATGGAATCCTATGAGGAGGTTAAGGGACAGGTTGTAAAGCTAGATTTTGATAAGTTTAGCTATTTAAAGGGAATTGTAATAATGAAAAGGGTTAGAATGGTGTTAGAGAAAGACTCTTATTTTAGTATTGTCTTTTGTAGCAAAGTTTTTCTCCTGAAGTATGGAATAGATCCAAGAAACTTTTAAAGGTGGAAATCAGTCTTATTCTCATTATCATCTCTTTTTTTTTTTCATTTTAATATCAGTCTCTATTGAAGGATTCATCAGAATTTGTTTCTTTATTATAGTAAAAGATTTATTGTGATATTGTATGCAAATTTATCAGAGTGGTTTTTCTCTTTGAATTTAAGAGGTTCTTATTCAAATGAGCTTTATTTCATATGTGTGTCAGAAATAACTGATGTAGATGATATGTAAGTCTTCCATCTATAATTTCTATCTCTAAAAACCTGATTTGAAGCCATTCAAGGCCTTGTTTGATAGTGTTGGGTTATATCTCTCACTTCTACTTCTTAGGCTGACCCAAATTCAAATCTGAACAAGTTTCCAACAAAAACCTCTAAAACTATCGGTCCTCCTAGTAAACCAGAAGGCAACACAGTGCACAGAGTGCACTATGCAGTCTCATCCAGGATAACTTTATCGGTGACTGCAATGCTCAAGTGCTTGCATTCTAGGAATGAGTGGGGATCTCGGAGTGTATTATACCTTCTTCATGCATTCATCATATTATCCATTTAATATTCCTAGGATTTATTCATCTTTTAGGCCATGCATGCATTTTATAATATTGATCTTAACCATTCATTTGTAAATCAATCATTAACAGAAAGTAAACGTGATCCATCATTGAAATAAAGTAAACATGCACTAAACATCACACATCACACAATTTTTACCATGGTTCACCCCCTCCTGAGCTACGTTCACAAAGATTTGGCTTCTCTACTCTTATATTAGGTCTACTGCAAAATATAGCAATGTGCACATTACATCTTTCTTCTTACAAGCATACAAAGGTTCAAGACCCTCTATGAGGTTGACTAGATCACACCAAGATCCTCAACCTATGATATAGCCCTCAAAATTTGGCATATTTGACTCTTCTATATCAACCTCGAACTTACAACAACTGAACAACTATTGAACAACCATCAAAAACCAAAAGGAAGAACAACCCCGACCTAGACCTCCTAGGTTCTTATTTATACTAGTTTTTAGGCTTATAGTCATTACAATATTTTTCCAAAGCCCTAACCCTAACATGGTTAGCTTTATCTTCCTATGCACCATGTTTCTTTTCCTCTTTCATGCTTCTTTTTCTGCATGTTTCTTTCTTACCTTCAATTGTGCATGCTCCAAACTTAGGTCTTCTTTCCAAAACTAGGTCTTTCCCAAAATAGACCTTCTTCTCTAAAATTCTGCCTACGCCCAAAATAGCCTTCCTTATTAGGATAGGCCTATGCCAAAAAGGCCCCCAACACTGACATGTGGCTCATCCTAAGCCACTCAAGTAGTGTGCACTTCTTCTACTATTGTCTCTAAACTTTGGAACTTGTCTGCTAGTTCCCTTCCTTTTGCCTTGACCTACACGGATTTACCTGTTAGCACCTCCACTTATTGCATTGTTATCTCCTCCTGGATAAATTTTGTGCCCTTTTTGTATGCATGTGACACACTTTTATTTTCTTCCTCCAACTGCACAATCATCTGCATTGCTTGTTCTTGGAGGGGTTCCAATTCGGCTTGTCTCTCTTGCTTCTGCATCTGCGCTGCTTTCAAATCTGCAACTTCTTCATGTCTTGAGTGCCCTTCAAGTGCTCTATGATGCTCATTCTTTTATTCCTTTGTTTCAGCTCTTATATGGAAGCACTGACTCTTTCCTCTTCTTGGTCCCACTGTTGGACCTTCTCTTCTTCTTCCAGGATATTCTAAATCTATGCAGCTCTGTCGAATAGTTCTTCAACTTCCCTTACTTCTTTCTCCATATCAGCTATTAGGAGTGCAGATTCTTGTTTCCTCTGTTCCTGGACCTCAGGAGGAGTCGTAGGGTTGAGCCTTTCCTTGAGATCCTCAATCTCCTACTTGAATTGGTCAATTTTCTGTGAGATCAAACTGATTTTCTCCTCTACGCTTTTCTTCGGTTCTTGCATGTTGTCTGGGATGTGAGAATAAACTGTTGTCAATCCATGTTCTAGATTATATGCGTATTCTATATCCTCCTCCTTCTCCATAGTCAATTGGTCACATGTGATTTGGATCATTTCCGTGACTCCTCTACCCACCTCCAATTTTGTTGCATCCGCACGGGCCCTGGACCGCACTTCTTGCATGACATTGGCTTGGAGTCTGTATAATTCCTTAGTGGGTATTTGTGCCATGACCATTTCCATTACCTCCTCCAGGGGTTTTTGCACAGTCTTCTAATCGAATCTGATCATTTGAAATGTTATCATAAATGTTTCCCTACTCTGTACTATGAACTGCATCATCTCCTCTACTTCTTTCTGCGTCGGTGACCACTGTGTCTTTTCCTGTTGATTCGTAGTGGCCTGTGATCCTGCCTGGCTCCATAGTTGTTGTATGTTTTCATGGACCTCTAAGAGCATTTCCATGATTTATTCCCACTGCACTTCTAAAATTCTAACCTCTTCTTCGCTCATGTCTTGGACCTTGTTCGCGACTAGATCTGCATTATCCTCTGTCAGGGTGATGTCTGGGCCCTCTGTCTCATATTTTCATTTCTTGTGCGCCTCTTTTCTCTGCGCGGGCTTCCTTAATTTTTGTGAGGGTTGTGCCCTACTTATGGTACCCTAGGTTATTTCCTCTTCATATTGTGAAGTATCCTTCTTCCCAGCCTATGGCTGACTTCCTGTCCTTCCTGTTGTTGGTGTCCTCCTCGACTGTTTTGGTACTGTTCTACTCCCAGTTGGTTGAGTCTGCGTTATAGTTGTTCTAGTATTGTCAGCTAAGATACCTGTTCTTGATGAAGTGCTTTTTTTGACCTTTTCCTTAGGTTTATAGCACTACGATATGCCTATACTCATGGTTGGTTTTGCTACTGGTAGCTTCCATTGCATAGGCCAGTCTTTGATTATCCAGTCCACTTCCTCTTTTGTGATGCAGTACTGCATCTCAAGCCATGCCTTCTTGGGATCCTTGGAAGATTTGATCCATATGTGATGCCTGGATGCCTTGAACTTGTCTCCATCTTTCTCTTTCACTACCTCCATCGGTATGCACCACACATTCGTTGTGCGATGTTGTATCTCTTCTAGCAACATTACAAAAACACTATTATTTTCCTACTGCGTTTTGTTGTCCTTTTCCTGCCAAAGGGACTCGTATCTGGCCACATAACACTTCCCCATCCTGTCCAAAAATATTGATAATCTCGACTCCTACCATCCTTCCAAAGCTATCAGGATGATCAACCATGAGTTATGGAACTCTGTTCCATCATCTTGTGTGTTTCAACAATCTATTAAGAATTGGTTCAATATGTATGGTCCCATCTGAACATGACCCCCTTCGTGCACTGCACAACTACTGTAATAATGCATGTCAATGCTTCCTCTCTATGGAATTTCCTCAAAATTTTACACCCCATCATCTTGTTGGTGAACCTTGTCGCGTTGTCATTGATTTCTTTTATGACAATGCCTTTGTTCCCCCGAGTAGTGTTGAATTGTTCTTTAACATG
The DNA here is from genome assembly GCA_010110895.2 of Picea sitchensis. Lineage (NCBI taxonomy): Eukaryota > Viridiplantae > Streptophyta > Pinopsida > Pinales > Pinaceae > Picea > Picea sitchensis. The sequence continues at coordinate 28,959 of SNQJ01S0147318.1, forward strand.
TTCTTCTATTTCTTTTTCAAGCGCCTTGTTATCTAGGTATTCCTCTAGCTGTGCGTCGACTATGGGAAGTCTCGTGATATTGGAAATCAATGCCACATCTATATGCATCGGTCTATCCATCCATAATATTCCTCCATGGATGCACACAACTAGTTGTTTAACATAGAGTCTGACATTCTTACCACACCCAAAAAGTGGTATGTCCAACATGTTCATTATTCCTGAGTTAAAGAGCCCCATTATCCACTGTGTGATTAAGAAAATCCCCTCCCTCACTTGGGGTCCGTGTGACCTCCTGGTCTAAGGATCGTTTAGATTGAGAGTTGAAACAACTCTCAACTCCCGTTGAGCCCCAAAATCCACGTACATAGGTCCTTTTACTCCTTGTATAGGTCAAATGTTAGACCCACGAGGGCTTTTCCTAAGCCCCTTCCAAATATCCTTTAAAACACAATTTTGGGCCCTAGACCCTTTTTCTCGATGGGAATCACATATGACCATGGAATGTGACCAGGAACTACCCCAAAAGGTGCTAATCTCTGCTTTGGAGCTCCGGGGTTCGGGAGTCTTAACACTCCAAATTTCCAATCCCTATGAACTCGCAATTGACAGACCTCCAAACAATGGCATGGATCAACGATCCTCCATTATTTAGCAAAAAATGACTTTTATTTGCTCCAGAGCTTCGGGATTTAGATCTTTTTCAATGCACGACACCTCAACTCCACCGACCCTGAATAGACAAATTTTTGAACACCTACGGGATCAATAGCTCCAACTGTCCACCAAGATCTACGACTCACAAAAGACTTAGGGAGTCCAGGATTTGAGGGATTTCGAAGAACCCACCACAGATCTGCTAGAGTGTCGAACCGATGAATACACACAAAAAATAATCCAACAGACCCCACACCTCAACAAATGGATGGTCCTGATTCAATTTGGACTTTGGGACTCTAGGGAACTTCCCAAAGCTACACCTTGTTCTCTCCGAACCCCGAATTAATGAAGTGGAAAATCCTTCATCCACGTGTCCTTTTCAATGGACTATTAAGATTAGCTTCTCCCTTCAGACCTCTGGGAGTCTTTGACTCTACGCAATGTGTTACCTCCGAAGTGTCGAACCTCCAGACTCTTATATCTCCTACCACAAGTCCACTGTGATGGACGGCTCGAATGAGCTCCAGACTTTGGGCCTCCAGACATTCTCAACCTCAATTGTTTTTGCTCGAATTTCCTTCGAAGTGCCTCCCCTCCGAAGTGTTGGATCCGGTGACACCTGTCCACCAATATCAATGGTGGAGATTTACTCCAACTCCCGGCTCTTCGGGAGTTCTCAATTCACTTCAATGTAATTCTTCTGGATTGTCATACCTCCAGACTTCCAGATCTTTACACACGTGTCCTTAGAAATAAATGGCCTAGATTTGATCTGTTGTTTGGAGCTTTAGAAGTATTTGCACCACAACCTTCTCTCGACCCCCGAATTTCTAAAATGGAGGAGGATCGATCTATCCTCCATCGATAGTCGAGATCAACTCTGACACTTCAGAGATTCAGGAGTCTTGAATACTCTGCGCCCATGTTCTCCTATATGGCCAGGCTTCTGAACCCCTCCCCTAATATTCTAACACGCGTCCTAAGAAATTTTATAGTCCAGATTCACTTTGGGTCCCCAGGACTTCGGGAACCTCGACTCCTCTGCAACTACACCTCAATCTTTCCGAATAACCGGACCACACTCAATCTACTGACATGTGGCCTCTCATCTGATGTCCCAAATACACTCCAGGATCTAGGACTTCGGGAGACTTGTCCCCTCTAAAAAATCACTTGAAAACCTCCAAACTTATGAAGTCCGAACAATGCATAGGGTTAAAGCCCACACAATTAAATGGATCCGATGGCTGTCGATCCTTGCACTTAGATATCGACGACTTAGATTGATTCTCCTCCTCTAGACATTCCCACCTCTATATGGACTTAATCCTCTACGATCTAGATCCTCTCTCCAACTTGAATCAATGACGGTTGTAGCCTCTTCCTCCTTGGTTGTTTGCACATTCCTTCCAAATGAAGGATTCTTCAAAATTTTCAAAGGATTGGCCTTTGAACCTTACTCTGCAAGGCTATCTACTCAGCCTTGGCTTGCACTTTAAAAATTCTACTCCTCCTGAGCTTTGAACTTGAAATAAGTTCCTCTGTGGCTTCTTAAGTTTCTCAATAGTCTGGAACTTAGACTATTCTCTCCTTCTGTTATCCTTGCAAGGCCTTGCACGCACTTGCACTATTTCTTCAACTTGAACAACACTTAGTGAAGTGAGGCCTTTGGGCACTCCTTGCTTCTGATCAATAGAACTTCATGCTATCTGTAACATCCCCGACCACCCATGTTGAGCCATGCTACTCCAGAAAATTCTTTTATTATCTGCTCAATATATTGTAACATACCCAACATCCAACTGAGTTATGCGACATAAATTTTTTGAACTGCATGCAATTAAAACATATACACACAGAAATCTTGTGAAAATTTACATATAAAACGTAAACAAACAAATACATTTTGTAAATGCATAGATTCATACTAAAATAACAGTAAACATATACATGCAGCATATATAGGCAATACCCATAAATATAAATACAATTATAACCACACATAGGATAAACCCATAAAAATAACATAAATAAAAATGCAACATGTAATTTATCACACAATTAACACTTATCTTGGTAATAATATCACCAACTATGTACAGACCTTCCACAAACCTCCCAGCCTTAGACCACACTGATCATCACTCTCAACAGTGGATCACCCCCAAGCTAGGACTAAACTCCACCTGGGTAAAGGGATTCCTAACCAGGATGACTATCTTAGACAACAGGAAAGACTTCGTCACAGGTGTCAAATCAAAATAACAACCTATCGTCCCTCATTCCTCACATGCCTGTCCCACCCCAGGAAGTGTGCCCCTTCTCTGCTCAGCAGTCCTTCGGCTGCCCCACTTCCTTTTTGGGCTTCAACAACAAGTCAGAAATGAAGTCTCAGAGCCCTGTAGATGCAGTTTAACACCTTCAAAAATCAATTCCCAGCAATTCTCTCATCGATAGAGATTTATCATAGGCCTGACAACCCACCTCTTCAATATCCCACAGGCCTGACAACCCGCTTCTTCAGTCCAACTCTCAAGCTAACTAGGTACACAAGCATGTATGGTTATGGATACAGGTTCAGGTACAATGAAAGGAAGGTACGAAGGATAGCTCAATGAGTGTGTGAATGATGATGGAACGATTGACTAAATGACTGAATCCTCCAAGGAATGAACTAAGTCCAAACAATATGTATGCATGTTCCCAACTTGACACTTGTCATGTTGGGAGCTATTTTGGCCCACTTGTCCCCAACCTTAGAACTTAGGATAAAATAATTATCCATACTTTATACTTAAGAAATATTAATATAATATTCCTTTTTGGCTTAAGCTCCCTAGATTAACCCCTTTTTCTTAACTTTTAGCCCCCCACTTTCCCTAAATAGTGGAGTTTAGTCCCCCATACTCTTTTATCATGGTCAGTCTGCACGCAACGATGTATTTTATATTAATGATGAGACATATACAAAAATAGGCTCATTGGCCCTTAACATCTAGGATCTCCAGACTAATCATCACAAAGCTGGCTCACCAACCTATAAAACACTGGATATACACAAAGGCTCCTCGACCTCAAAATCTCGCGCACTTAAGTTGTTGCGCGTGGTATCCAAGAATGTGCACACTTCATCATTTTACTACGCAGTACATGTGTGCACTATACCATGGATGGTGCATACAAAAATGATATCAAACATCTCACCAAATTACATACATTTGTATTTACATTTACAATTGGGTTCGGCCTAGGGATATTACAATCCCCTCCCCTTATTAATGCATTGTCCTCAGTGCATTATGTACACATATACAACAAAAATTTCAAAAATCCTCAAAAATATGCGGGTATTCTGCACGCATTTCATCCTCATGCTCCCAAGTAGCATCCTCAGGACCGTACCATGTCCATTGGACCTTTACAATCCCTATGGATTGATTAAGGAGATGTTTTATTTTATGGTCCAGAGGCCTTCTTGCTCCACCTGAATCACATTCCAATCAATAACATGATTATCATGAGGTATATATTCCTCGAGAAATGATACATGGAATACATTATGAATAGACATAGATGTAGGAAATGCAATCATATAAGCCACTGGACCAATCCTCTCTAGGATTTCAAATGGCCCACAATAGCGAGCTTCCAACTTTGAACAATTTCCCAACTTCAGGGAACTTTTGTTGGCTTTCACTTTCAAGAATACATGGTCCCCAACTTTAAATTCCATGTGAGTTCTTCCCTTATCAACATAGATTTTCTGTCTGTCTTTGGGAAAAATTTAAATTTTTATTTATTTTTTATCATTTGATCCTCCATTTCCCTGAGTAAATATGTCCCAACCACTTCTCTATCTGTTGGGTTGTCCCAACTTACCGGTGTGTTGCACTTTCTTCCATAAATTGCCTCAAATGGGCTCATCTTTAAAGATGTTTGGTACCCATTATTATAAGAAAACTCTACTAAGTGTAGGTAGTCTTCCCATTTTGATGGTTTATCCATCACATATATCCTCAACACATCCTCAATCACTTGATTCACCCTCTCTATTTGTCCATCTGATTCTGGATGATAAGCTGTACTAAAATTCAAATTTGTTCCAAATCCATTAAACAATCCCTTCCAAAAATTTGAGGTAAATTTTGGATCTCTGTCAGACACAATTTTCTTAGGTATGCCATGTAATCGAGAAATTTCTCTCATATAAACATCATCAATGTTGGTTGCCTTGTGAGTGAGCTTAACTGGAATAAAATGGGCAGCTTTAGTAAGCTTATCCACCACTACCATGATAGAATCACGTTGTTTGTTTGTTCTGGGCAGTTTGGTGATGAAATCCATTGTTACAACTTCCCATTTCCACTCAGGAATGGGTAATGGTTGTAGAAAACCAGTTGGGTGTCTATGCTTAGCTTTTACCTTTTGACATTCCAAACATTTGGCAATAAAATCAACAACTTCTTTCTTCATTCCTGGCCAACAATACTGGCTCTTGACAACTGCAATAGTTTTCTGATAACCTAGGTGCCCAACATAAGATACATTATGCATTTCTCTCAATACCATATTTTTCAATTCATGAGAATTTGGTACATAAATTGTTCCCTTGTACATGAGAATTTCATCATTATCTAGCTTATATTCTTCAATTTTCTGTTGCAAATTACCTTGTTGTAATTTTTCCACTAATTCCTTGTATTGCAAATCTAATTTTGTAGCCTCTAAAATTCTGTGTTTCAAATATGATTGGTACATTCTAATGGCTGTATCATGTAATTCATGCACTCTTCTGCTGAGTGCATCCACCACTTTGTTCTCTTTCCCCTTAATATGCTTTATATCAAAGTCATATTTGCTTAGAAATTATAATCATCTTCTTTGCCTAGCATTTAGAGTTGGTTGATCAAATAAATATTTTAGACCATAATGGTCTGTCCTCAGCTTAAAAATTTTCCCCATCAGGTAGTGTCTCCATTTCCTCAAGGAATGCACTATGGCTGCCAACTCCAAATAATGAGTGGCATAATGTCTTTCATGGTCCTTCAACTTCCTTTATTCATAACATATAACAAACCCATTTTGACTGATGACTCCACCAAGTCCTTCTTTACATGCATATGTACATACAATGAAGTCTTCATTTGGATCTGCAATCTTCAGTATTGGAGTACTTGTTAATAATTGTTTCAAGTGTTGGAAACTCTTTTCACAATCCAATGTCCATTGAAACTTCACACCCTTCTTTTGCAAGGAAGTGATTGGGTGTGCAACCTTTGAGAATCCTTCAATGAATCTCCTATAGTAGCCTGCAAGGCCCATGAATGATCTGACCTTTGTCACATTCTTTTGCGTTGACCATTCTCTAATGGCGTCTATCTTCTTAGGATCCACTGCTATCCCATCCTTTGAAATGGTATGTCCCAAATAATGAATTTTCTTCTGATAAAATGAGCACTTGCTCAATTTGGAATACAACTGATGCTACCTTAATACTTGCAACACCATCCTAAAATGATGCTCATGCTCTTCTTATGACTTGGAATATACAAGGATGTCATCTAAAAAGACAATGGCAAACTTGTCTAAATATTCTCAGAAAACGCCATTCATTAAACACATGAAAACAACTGGTGCATTTGACAACCCAAATGGCACTAGTATGAACTCATAATGACCATACCTTGTCCTGAAGGCAATCTTGTTGATATCTTCCTCTTTAATCCTTACCTGATGGTATCCCGACCTGAGATCTATATTTGAAAATATCTTTGCATCCTTCAATTGATCAAACAGATCATCAATCCTTGGTGGAGGATACTTGTTCTGTACAGTCACTTTATTCAACTGTTTGAAATCAATGCACAATCTTAATTTCTCATCTTTCTTCTTCATGAACAGGACTGAGGCACCCCAAGGTGAAACACTTGGGCATATATGCCCCTTCTTCAGAATTTCTTCAAGCTGCATTTGCAACTCCTTCAGCTCTGGTGTACTCATTCTGTAAGGATTCTTTGACACTGGAGATGCTCTAGGCATTAAATTTATATAGAAATCAATATCTCTGTTTGGGGGTAGTCCTGGTACCTCCTTGAACACATATTCAAAATATTCCAAGACTAAATGATCTTCCAAATTTGGCACCTTATCTTTATGTGTCTCTTCTATATGCGCTACAAATATTTGACACCCTTTTCTGTAACATTTCTTCAGCTACAATGCAAAAATTTATCTGATGGTTGTTTCCCTGGGAATTACCTGCACTTTCCTTAGGTTCCCTTCCTCATCCAAGCAAGTAAATGACTTGTTATGACAATCTAGGATAGCATGATGCTGGTCCAACCAATCCATCCCAATTAGACAACCATAGGAACCTAAAGGCAAGATGTTCAAATCTACCTTGGTGTTCAATACATTCATGTCCATAAAACATGACTTAACCATATCATTAATGTTTCTTTTGGCTCCAGTAGCCAGCTGCACTAACCAATATTGTTCATGCTTGCTTCTTGGAAAATGAAAACTTTTCACCATCTAAGGATCTATATAACTATGATTATTTCTTGAATCAATTAAAATAACAATGGTTTGGTTGTTGATCATACCTTCCACTTCAATCATATGTGACGGATACTCTTCTTGCTTGTTGTCCAGGGCTGCATAGATCCTTGGTACATTTCTGCCCATGTCCTCCACTATTTCAGCTTGTTGTACATTGTGAACAATCATCACTTTTTCACCTCTGTGACGACAATCTCTGAACATATGATCTCCTTTACAACCCCAACATTGAATAGGTGGTTGCCTTGGCCTTTGACTCCCTGTCTCAATCATTCTGGGTTCTCTAGAAGTTGGTTGTCCCTGAGGATTATTTCTGAAGAATGGTGGCTTAGTCCCCTTCTTCCTTTGATCCATCTTGAATTTATTTTTGTCTTCCCAAGATTTTTGGAAAGTTGGCCTTGCTTTTTTCTGATCATATAGGCTTTTATATCGCCTTATGGTCTCCTCCAATGTCTTGGGATCATCATACTGTATTTTTTCACTGATGAATGATGGAAATCCACTCAAATACCTATGAATATTAAATGTCTCATCCTTGATGAAAGAGACATACTTCAACAGTTCTAAAAAAATTCTTTCATATTCATCTATGGTCATACTACCAAGCTTGAGTTCAAAGAACTCTTTCATTTTCTTGTCATAGTAACTCTTAGTCAAGTATTTCTTCTCAAAATACTTCTTGAATTCCCTCCAAGTAACACTTTTCTCTTTAATGTGTTGCACCTGCACAACATTATCCCACCACATGGATGCCTTTCCCTTGATTTGATAGATGGAAATTCTTCCTTCTGCATGAGAAGAATAATTATGCAATTGAAAATACTTTCTCATGCCCAA
>SNQJ01S0147318.1:44493-60794 GCA_010110895.2 Picea sitchensis
TGGCAAGCAAAATAATTCATCACATATTAACATAGCGATTCATATTCATCATTTAAAGTAAAGAACAAAGAAATATTGTACCAGATAACTTGACAATAGTTTAAATAGCTCTTACTCATTACAACATCGTTCATGAAATGAGATAGGAAATAGTTCTTCTCCACGTCCAATCACATGCATTTGATGAAAATAACTTGTCTCTGGTCTAGAAGGACTTCTCAATTCATAACAGCGTCAAAATAATTATTAACAACCAAAAAGAAAGATTTATTACAACAACCATCGACCTTTACTAATTGTTCGATGTCTTTATTTATAATGTAAAGTTCAACTAAAATTAACGGCTAAGTGTAGTTTAAGAAAAAAAAAATCCGCCACGTGGTGTCATCTTATAATAGTTTCTTTAACAATCGACTCGAGATATCTCTTGAAAAGAGTGACTTCTCTCATACTCAGACCAACTAATAAACGGTTCTTCACAAGTTTGGGCCCATGGAAATATGTGTTGTTCCATCGGAGCCGTGCGAATCCCTCTGATGTCCATCGCATGCGCCTGGTACTTCACCAAACTGGTGTTCAACTGTTGTAGCACAATACGAGATTTAATCAGATGCTCCATGAATCATTGCACTTGCCCTAGTACTGTGTCGGTCATCTTTGTGAGCTCTTCAAGCCATAGTGAATCTTGCTTGGTCTGCAACTCGATCACATCACATAAGTCGATGAAGTTGTCAGGGGTGCCAAACTCAGGGAGTCCAATATCCTTCATTACTTTATTAATTTTATCCCAATGCTTCTTGCATTTGATCCACTGTGTAATGTCCCCAAGGCCGAGCCTTGTTGTAAATCATGTTTATGAAATGAATTGTAATTATTTTTTATAGGCTGGTGAGCCAAGTTAATATAAGCTGGTGGGATTATGTGATTATTAGGCCAGAGAGCCTAAATGTTGAAGGCCAAGAGCCTGATTTTGTACATGTATCTATGCAGTTAAAACTGTTGAATTGAGCCGTGATGGGGGTTCCTCCTCCATTCCACCGTCGACCATCTAAATGTGAGACCCATCTGACCTTTGCAAGATACCCTCGTGCAATTCTAAAACTGGGGAAAAGATTTATGTTGATTCCTGGGAAAGCTGATACACCCTCTGTTCTGAACTGTCGAGCCTGTGTCGACCCCTGCTTGGATTGTTGGTCATGCGTCCCTGAGAAAACCATAACCGTGAGTCTATTCTGTGATTGCTGAGATGGTTGGGTTGAAGTATGTGACTGTCACCTGTTTGGGAAGCCTGTGATTGTATACCCAGTTGACTGTTGTGGCCATGCAGTGCTGGACTGCGTGTGGCTTGCTGACTAGTGTAAGTTCGTGCTGAGCTTGTGTGTAACCTCTTTCCAGGTGAGGGAGGTGATTGTTATTGAAGAGGCAGGTTTTACTAAGCCTGTGAGTGACTCTCTCTAGGTGAGAGAGTGTGCGAAGGAAGGAGAGAGCTCCTGGAAGGAACCTTGTAGCTGCCACAGAGCTCGGAGATTTTCGGTCTGGCCTGTTGTTGAAGCCCAAGAAAAGGGAGGTTAGTAGCCGAAGGACTGTCTAGGTGACAGAGAAGGTGTATACTCCTAGGGTGGTACATGCATGTGGGGAAGGAGAGTCTATGGGCAGTGGGCATAGGTGGTTCCTGGGAGAGAATCCTCCCTCTTTTACATGTATTCTTCTAGAGAGAGTTTGCTGGGAAGTGGTTTTCTCCTAGAGAGAGTCCAACACCAGCTACGAAGCTCTGAGATTTCCTGATTCGGCCTGTTGCCGAGACCTAGAGAGGGAGGTGAAGCACCGATGGATTGTTCTTATGCAGGTGTATACTCCCAGGTGGAGCAGGCATGTGGGGAATGAGAGTCTGTGAGTAGTGGGTATAAGAAGGCATCCTGGGAAGAATCCTTCTAGTTGTTCTGTGTTGTTTTCCTTGTAACCTCAGCCTAGCCTAGGATTCCTTGCCTTGGGGTGGAGCTTAGTCCCAGCTCGGGGGTGACCCACTGCTAAGCTTGATGAGCAGTGTGGTCTAAGGATGGGAGGTTCGTTGAAGAAATGCACCTGGTTGGTGGAATTACCACTGTTTCAAAGATAAGTACCAGATGATGTTTTAATTACGTTTCTTCATGTCTGTGTATTTATATTTATCATGTATTCTGTTGTGCATATGAATTAATGTTAAAGCCATTGATTATTTATAGTAGCAGTAATTCTTATATTTACTCTGAGTTTAAATGTGTTTCATTTGCTTAAATGCATGTCTTATATATAGAATTAAGTATGAGATTGTTATTCCGCGAAGTAGTGCCTGGCCGGCCTGGAATGGGGGCGTTACAGTTTGGTATCAGAGCATTATAGTATGAAAGAGTGTTACAAAATGGTATCAGAGCATTATAGTATGAAAGAGTGTTAAAGTTTGGTATCATAGCCAAGGTTTCAAGATATCAGAGCCAAGGTATAAGACCGAAATTTTTGAGAAGAAATTGTGTCGAGAGGGCCAATTTCAAAACACAGAATGTTCCTGAGTGTCAAGGAGTCACTTTACCATGTTATAAATCTCAGGAGCTTTAGCGGTATTTTAGAACCACAACCGATGTGGTATATGGCCACTGGGAGAGAGAGAGAGAGATAAACGCATGAAGTGTTGGAGCCGTAGGATCTGTTCGGGAGGAAAGGAGAACCCTCATGACTGCCATATCTGGAGAATGTGCACGAGGTTTAAAACCCTTTGAAGTTTCACAGTAGTGTGGAAATTTCGGTACGCAAAATCCTGAAACAATCTATACCATAGATCGTAGGAGAGGAACTTGACCGTTGGATCAAGTAGATTAATAGACCGTAATTTTGTTAAGCAGCGGGAAAATCTGGGTGGCCAAAATCTGTGTGCCTAGATCTATGACCAGGGTTCCATTTTGGACCCCCTTTGTCATTCTAACGTTAGCAAGGGGGGGTGGGGGTCCCAGAATTGAGCGTGCAGGTTTCAGCGGCTTGTATTGGGGCACTCGGATCTATGAACAAGATTGTATTCTAGACCCCTTTGAAGCCTTTCNTAAGGGGGGGGGGTCCGGAATGGGAGACTTTGTGTGGATGCACGAAACCCGATGCCCAAAACACCGAAATCATCTACACCATCGATCTGAGAGAGGTCCAACCTTTGGATTTCACTTGGAATGGACGTGGACACATGGGTGTGTACCACGTGCCAGTGGGTCAAGAAGAAAAGTGAGAGTGGTGGGATTCGATGACGTCACTGAAGGTGATGTGGACCCTCCTGAGAATGCCACTTGCCATGGTGGATGTTGGAGACAGTTGTGCTCTGTGGACTCGGAGGGTAAGGGAAATAGGATTTCGGATTTCAGGGGTTGGAGAGGGAAGCGAGTATGAGAGCTTCGAGGACCGAAACCCCAAAACCCAAAGTCCCGAAGTCTCGAAATCTTCAAAGATGGAAGAACCAAAATGAATTTTAACCATTGGATGTTGGGTAAAAGTAGACCATTGATCCACCTGATTTACATGAATTCGGTAAATCAGAACTCTGGGAGATAGTTGTGTGTGCCTTAAACTCTTCGAAGGCCAAAGACCCGAGTAGCACCTAGTAGTCTAGCACTTGGTCACGGCCCTTGTTCATGTGGGTAGGGACTAAGAAAGAGGGAGCTATCACCCAAAAGTACAGAGCTGAGCAAATCTTGGAAAATTCATGAAATTGAAACATTTTCTTAAATTGGATTGTTTTTGAATGATGAAGGAATTGTCAAGAAATGAAGGTCTGACAAATTCTAGTCATCTACGCATTTGTATTGCAGAAGGTTGACGAGTGCTAGAACTTATTTGAATTGCCACAAAGTGAAAAGAAATGGAAGAGACACATAATGCTTCCAGTTCAGAAAATGAAGCTCAAAAGAGATAGCATAGAACTTTTGTATGTAGAGTGTGCATATCCAACACAAGGAGTGCTTATAGAGGGAACTTTTTTTAAGTTTGAAAGACTCTAGGAGACAAGAATAGAGGGTGCCAGGAGGGCACCAGAAAGTCTTTTGGAAAACACCATTGAAGCCTTTGAAATATTCGAAATCCTTCAAGTTAGGGAGGAAGTCAAGTCCAGAAGAATTGACGCCAAGATATTTGGAAAGAATTCATTGAGAACCTGAATGGATGGTAGTAATCTTTGGAGGTAATACTGTGCAGAGGAAAGCACTGAGAAAATAGAATCACTGAGGGTTTTGTGGAAGATCTGCCAGGAGGGCATTGAGCAAGTGCATAGAGTGCACAAAAGAAATCTATCATGATATCAAAGGAAGGAGAAGTGTCGAGAAGGAAGACAAAATTTCTGAGAATTCTGTGAGACTCTTCCAAGAGGGCATTGAGAAAATGCACAGGATGCATTGAGGAGAACTCTATTTTGAGTTTAGTGAGAAGACAAAGTCACCAAGGATTCTAGAGAACTTTTCCAGGAAGGGAATCGAGTTGGTGCAAGTGTGCACAGAAGGAACTCTTTCTAGTTCTGAGATAGGAGAAGTGTCACAGGAAGACACTCACAGGGTTACTGAACACCCTGTAGGCTCAGCAAAGCATGCTTGAAAAAGAAGCTGCCAGAGGGCACCAATCTCCATTTGAAGGAGAAGGCAAGGGTTGAATCCCTTAGAGGTTTAAGTTCTGAAGCTCAGGAAGGATAGTGTTGTTGTGCACAGAGCAACAACAAAGAGGAGTAGGAGATCGAGAAACCCTTCGAGGTTTCATAGTCGAAAAAGATCAGGAGGGATAGCGTTCCTAGAACATAGGCGAGATTCAAATGAATTGAGCTCGCAGGGGAAGCGAAGGTCGAGGCCTTTGAAACTTCGAAAAATATTCCAAGGGGAAGGAATAAGTTCTAAAGCTCAGGATGCAACATAGCTATCATTAGATAAATTGGAGAGGAAGAGATCTGGGTCGTTAGATCTAGTGCAAAGAACCGATAGTCATCAGATCTGGAGGAAGGCACACNCATATGGATGGTGGAGACACTTCGTGGAGGAAGTGTCGAAGTTGCAAGAGTCGTTGGATCTTGTAGAGCAGCAAGGGGATTAAGGCCAAGTATCTTCTGATACTCTAAAGCTCAGAAAGGATAGCGACCGTCAAATCCAGGTCAATCACAGTCGTTGATCTCATTCAAGAAATTGTGAATTTGGGGTTCGTGAGTTCGGAGGGCAGACCAAATTCTTGGTTTTGCGAAGTCCCAAGTCACGAGGAGTAGGGAAGGATATCCAAACCGTTGGATCTAAGCCACAGGAGAACTGTTGTATTAGAACCTCCACGTGGTATCGTGTATCGGGGGTTCGGGGGTTGAAATAAATTCCTTTTGACTGCAAGGTCATGAAGAGCCGAGCACCAAGGGATCATAGAACATGTGGCACATCCGTTAGGTGGGGACCGCATGGTTGACAGGTGGCGTAACAATAAGCACCCAGAGAAAGGGGAAGTGGGTGACATGTGCTGGACACATGTCACCTGGAAAGGAGTCAACTCATCGTTGACTTTCGTGTCTTGGGGATTTGCAAAGGAGGAGCATGAGGGCTCAACACTCCAACTCGTGAAGTTGTGAGTTGCGAGTAGTGCTAGCACTTAGCCCTAGCCGATGGTTATGTGTGGAAGGCACTAACAAGGAGGAGCCATACCCATATCACATCTCGGGTATCGACATCTGGAGAAAGAGGAGTCGAGGGTCTTTGACTCACGAACTTGCGAGTTGCAAGAGGCACTTGCGCTAAGGTAAGGTCATGGTCACAAGGAAATGTGAGGCTCACACCTAGCATCAAGTTGTGCAGGGCAGGTTTTCATGAAGGACCTATGGATCAGATTCATTGGAGGTTCCAGCAGGGAATCAAAGGAGCCTCTTCGACTCAAGGAGAATTTAAAACGATCCTGTGCGGATCTTGACTCGAGGGTCAGAGGTCTGCATCAGAGATGAAGTGATGGCTATAAGTTTGATAAAATAAGCATGAAAGATTCTACTACTATCAGATATTCAGGTAGTATAATTTTTAATGGCAGCCATGCAGGTATGAGTTTTTATCACTCTTTTTGCATAATTGTTGAAAGGAAAATTTGGTAAGAATTTCCTCATCCAGAGATATGTTAAAAAAATCACATGATTATATGATTGAATGCATACCACTGGATGTGGTAAAGGTTGTAGGCTTGTATTAATTCAAATCTTTTTATCTTTTGAATGCACACATTGACATAGTAGAATGTCATGTTAATTTGGTTATGGGGTAATAAACAAAGAATTAAAGATAAAAACTGATTGTAGGAATAAATGCCAGTAAGCTAGTCATGTATGAGATCAGGACTTGGTTGAATATGACAAGGTATGCAGAATGTGGCAACACATTGGCCATAATTCCAACTCATGGATGGTGAGATACATGACTGAGATAGAGAGAATTATGTAATTCAATGCAAGGTGCACTGAATAAGAATGCANTGAGTATGACAAGGTATGGAGAATGTGGCAACACATTGGCCAGAATTCCAACTCATGTATGGTGAGATACATGACTAAGCTAGAGAGAATTATGTAATTCAATGCAAGGTGCACTGAATAAGAATGCATTGAGAATTGCACTCCTGCATAATGAGTGATAGAATTGTATACTAAATGCAATGGTTGAATATGTTTTGTAAGTACATGCATATATATTATTGCATGGAAATAATTATACTAATGGATAAAATGTTGCTAACCCCTGAAGTTGAGAACATTTTAGGAACTATTAAACATTGCAACAGGAAAGTTACAAGGCAGGTAGTCAAAGGAATAGAGACTACATAGAATTTTATGTTCAGAAAATTGAAATAATGAACTTACTATTGTTAATTATGAACATGCATATGCATAGAATGACGAGTCATTCTATTTGGTCAAGTTGTTTGGTAATTGTGATTGAATTTCCAGGTATAGGAAATTCTAAGATTATTTCATAAGATGTTGTACATGTTGAATTATGATGTACAGAAAATACTGACAATTTGTTGGCAGTATGCAAGATGAAGTCTTGCAGGAAAATTGTATGCAGTTTGATGCCTATGGAAAATCACAAGGATGGTTGCATTCATAATATGGAAACAACCAAGATGAATCATGAAATAGAATGTCATGTTTTTGGAATAAAAGTTGAATTTCCTTTCGAACTAATTGGAATTCCTAAATGAATTCCTTTATGTTCTCTCAGGATAACTTCATGTGGTTGTTGCAGATGAGATGATGTTGATAAAAGTTAAATGTTGGCTACAAAGAGTATCTCTAGAAAATGCTACTTGGAAACCTTAGAAGGCAGTTGGAACTCTTGGAGCCATGGTGCTCTAAGACTTCCGGTCCAAACTGTTGCTGAAGCCCAAGGAAAGGGAGGTGTAGCACCGATGGACTGTGCTTGTGAAGGTGTATACTCTCGGGTGGGACAGGCATGTGGGGAATGAGAGACCGTTGGTTGGAGTACTCTCGAGGTTTGAATGGTTGGAGTGTTGTTGAGGTCTAGTACCTTGGCCTAGACCATGTGGATAAGGATTTTGGACCATGTCTATCTTGGGAAGCCATTGCCCCGATGGAGTCATAGCCCTACTCTAGGGTGGAAGGTCTTCTCACTCAAAAGATAAGTACAATTCTCTATTTATTGTATGTTGTGTTTGTTGTATATAGTTTTAATGTTATTAAATTTGTTTGTATATACATATATATACATTGCATATATGCTTGCATTACTGCATCCATGACTGTACCTAAGGTGTCTCATATTTCATTATTTAATAAATATATATGTTTGATGCTAATCATGTAATCAATTGGAATATGATTCACGTGGAACCAGAAGGTGTCCTGCAAGTGCATCCTGTGCGCATATTGGATAGGAAAATAAAACAGCTCCAAAATCAAGCTATTGATCTTGTAAAGGTCCAGTGGACCTGGTACGGTCCCGAGGACGTGACATGGGAGAATGAGGACGCTATACGGGCGTAATACCCGCATATTTTTGAATATTTTGGAAATCTTGTTGATTTTGTGTGAAAGTTGCATTGAGGACAGTGAAAAAATAAGGGAGGGGGATTGTAGTGTCCCTAAGGCCGAGCCCTGTTGTAAATCATGTTTATGAAATGAATTGTAATTATGTTTTATAGGCTGGTGAGCCAAGTTAATATAAGCTGGTGGGCTTATGTGATTATTAGGCTAGAGAGCCTAAGTGTTGAAGGCCAAGAGCCTGATTTTGTACATGTATCTATGCAGAACATTAATAAAATTATAAACACCGTTGCGTGAAGACCAACCATGATGAATGAGTGATGGGGGACTAAGCTTCCACAGAGTGGGCAAGGGATTAGGGGCTGGAAGGTGGGAAGAGGGGCTAAGTGTTGAGCCTAGGGGCTTAAGTCCTTGGGAATGATATTTTAATATTATTCCAAAAAGACCATGTGAAATATATGTTTTATCCTAAGTTATTTTGGAATGACAAGTGACTTCCAAATGGGGAGGAATCCATGCTGATGGAACACATGCAGTTTCATGGGTGACAAGTGTCAACCCAAGTGCATGTAGTTAAAACTACTGAATTGAGATGTGATGGGGGTTCCTCCTCCATTCCACCATTGACCGTCTAAATGTGAGTCCCATCTGGCCTCTGCAAGATACCCTCATGCAATTCTGAAATTGGGGAAAAGGTCTGTGTTGATTCCTAGGAAAGCCGGTACACCCTCTGTTCTGAACTGTCGAGCCTGTGTCGACCCCTGCATGGATTTTTTGTCATGCGTCCCTGAGAAAACCATAACTGTGAGTCTATTCCGTGATTGTTGAGCTGGTTGGGTTGAAGTATGTGACTGTCACCTGTTTGGGAAGCCCACGACTGTATACCCAGTTGACTGTTGTGGCCACGCAGTGCTGGACTACGCGTGGCTTGCTGACCAGTGTAAGTTCATGTTGAGCCTGTGTGTAACCTCTCTCTAGGTGAGGGAGGTGATTTCTATTGAAGAGGCAAGTTTTACTAAGCCTATGAGTGACTCTCTCCAGCTGAGAGAGTGGACAGAGGAAGGAGAGAGCTCCTGGAAAGAACCCTGTAACTTCCACAGAGCTCGAAGATTTCCAATCCATCCTGTTGTTGAAGCCCAAGGCAAGGGAGGTTAGAAGCTCAAGGACTGTCTAGGTGACAGAGAAGGTGTATACTCCTGGGGTGAGACATGCATGTGGGGAAGGAGATTCTATGGGTAGTGGGCATAAGTGGTTCCTGGGAGATAATCCTCCCTCTTTTACGTGTATTCTTCCAGAGAGAGTTTGTTGGGAAGTGGTTTTCTCCCAGAGAGAGTCTAGCACCAGCTACGAAGATCTGAGACTTCCTAATCCAGCCTGTTTTCGAGACCCAGAGAGGGAGGTGAAGCACCGATGGACTGTGCTTGTGAAGGTGTATACTCTTGGGTGGAGCAGGCATGTGAGGAATCAGAGTTCGTGAGTAGTGGGTGTAAGAAGGCATACTGGGAAGAATCCTTCTAGTTGTTCTGTGTTGTTTTCCATGTAACCTCATCCTAGCCTAGGATTCCTTGCCTTGGGGTGGAGCTTAGTCCTAGCTTGGGGGTGACCCACTGCTGATCTTGATGAGCAACGTGGTCTAAGGCTGGGAGGTTCGTGGAAGGCCTGCACCTGGTTGGTGGAATTACCACCGTTTCAAAGATAAGTACCAAATGATGTTTTAATTACGTTTCTGCATGTCTGTGTATTTATATTTATCATGTATTCTGTTGTGCATATGAATTAATGTTAAAGCCATTGATTATTTATAGTAGTAGTAATTCTTATATTTACTCTGAGTTTAAATGTGTTTCATTTTCTTAAATGCATGTCTTATATATAGAATTAAGTATGAGATTGTTATTCCGCGAAGTATCACCTGCCCGACCCGTAATGTGGGTGTTATAGTTTGGTATCAGAGCGTTATAGTATGAAAGAGTGTTGCAGAATGGTATAAGAGCATTACAGTATGAAAGAGTGTTACACACTGCTCTTAAATTTATTGATGTGGGTCCTGAGATATCTTAGCTCGATACTCGACTGATCACTTCATGCGATTAAGACTTCTTTTTCCCAACATCTGGATGCTATGTTCTTCTTTGCCTCGACCTTGCTGGACTGCATCAATGTATTCGAGTCTTTCTACTACTTGATGCACCCTTTCATACCATTGCTCCATGTCCTTTCATGTTGCGAGTTCCATGAGAGTGTCCTCCTGAAGTTCAACTATTTTTTCTGTAAAAAGGCGTCGTTCTTTTGTGAACTAGTTGTAAGCTTCTTTGAACTCACTTTTCAGATACACTATGGTTCAGGTAGCTCCCTAATAGTACTCATCCAGGTGGCATAGATGTTCTAATTCCTTTAGGGAGTTGACTGAATCCTTTTCATCTATTTTGGCTCTGTCCAAGGTGGCATCCGAGAGCACCATCCCCACACCTAGGAGCTCCAAATTTCGGGCATCTACTGTATTTATCAAATTTTCCTCCATAGTGATGAGGATGGAGTGATCCAACGTGATCCTTATCTTCTTTGTGGTTCTTTGGATAATGGCCTTTCTCTTTCGATTGAAGGAGATCGCATAGATATCTTCTACCTCATCTACCAGATCGGGTATCTGTTGATCCCCCCATGTAAGTGTGTTTCCAAGGTTACTGGTGGTGTATAATTGTTCAAGGTCGGGTTCTTGAACTTCTTCATTATGCTCCGAAGGCCCGAACTCTGCCTGTCACTCTGTCAGGGATCTGAGTATTAAGCGGAATAGAAACATCCGGTACAGACTCGTTACTTACTTTCTCATTGGTCATTGAGTCACTGATTTCCTTTTATGGTGATCCTTCCTTTGACTCATCTGGCTCGGGCTTGTCCTTTGGATTATCTGCTCCAGTTTTTTACGCATCGGGTCCCTTCATTTCAAGGCCACTTTCAAATTCCTTTTACTTTTGTGAAACCTCCTGGGTTTGGACTTTTGGATCAGGGGAAGAGGTCTTCTCAGGTCCCTTTTCTTCTAGGACACGTACATGGGTCCTTTGAGATGCCTCCAGGTTCTCATCATCACTATATACATTTATGAACTCGGTTAGAGGGTTAGGCACCTTCGTTTCTACAGATACCTGACCTGTCTCTGGTTGAGTTGTCACGTCTGTCGGTGAATTGGCTGGTGGTGTTGTGGATTCAGGGTCATATGACCCATTGGTGTTACCAAGGTTTATGAAATCGGGGTTGCTTGGCTCTGTCGAGCTTTCTCCTGGGCTATCAGTTGGAAGCCTAGGCAACCTAATTAGGTCTGGGTTATCCTGCATCCACTTCATCAACAACTGGGCCTATTGATACATGATTTCCCCCATCCCCTGTACAACTTGAACTTCAGGGACATTCTTGATTTTTACCGGGGATAACTAAGAAACGTTTGTCTCTTCAATGGCTTCTTGAGGAGTGTCCATTGCTTCTCTCGGTTTAGATGCTACCCTTCCTTCTCAGGCCCTGAGAATTTATTGAGCCATTTGCTCCAAGGCTGTTGTTTGCTCCTCTCAAATAATGGCCTTGAACTTGGTTGATTTAGGATCAGCCATCCTTGCCACAACCTCATTCCAGTCTTGAGCATTTTTGATGAAAATATCATCTTCAAACCGGTCATGGGCATAAGGCCAACAGGATGATACATGCGATGCATGTTTTAAGACCAGACCCTTGGGATCGTGCTTGCAAAAATGGCCAGTCTGGAATCATAATTCAAATTGGCTTAACCCTTCTTTCTTGGTCTGTGTGGTATCCTTGACCACGTAGAAGACAATATGAAACCCATAAGGTATGAAGGCCCGCTTCTTGTCCTTTACTAAAGTGGCGTTATAGCCTTGCAAAATGGTCTGATAACAAATTTACCCTAACACTAGTCGATCAGGGACATATATGGGTAACATATGGGGTGCCCCTGTGGCATCGAAAACCATGATGTAGTTATCCACTCATCTAGATACCATTGACCTACCTTTGATACAACCCTTTTGGCTACATCCGACAACCTTGCACACTCTTCCTTGAACAAGAAAGAATACATGCATGCAATAAACTGGTCACAGATAAGAGAATAGGTTTTTTGTACCTATTTTCCCATAAGACACTGAAATATACATGGATCGAGAGCTCAGAGGAGTGCCAGGTTAAGTTCATTCCAACGAAGACGTTCTTGGCGCAGATGACGTCTAGCAGATATGAGGCCATGTAGAAGGAAGGGGTTTCTCCCTCTTTCGATGTCTGAGCTTGTCGTATGCAAGTGATCAACTATTTGGAGATGATTTCACTCCAGTTAAAACCTGTTCCAGAAATGGATATGGTATAAGCCAGAGGCATCCACACCTCTGAAAACCTAGTGAATTCTTTCTCCCCATGAAATCGATAGAGGAGGGCCATTAGATAGATGTAAGGCTCTCTCAGGTTGGTTATCGAGTACCAGCCAGAAGTCTGATTGGTGAAATTCTTATCCTCTCTCCACTAGGACACCATGATCTTACTGATGTCATTCTTATAATAGAAAATCTCAACAAAATCAGTGTTCAATCGTTCCTCCAGCTCCCTGATCTTGTAGTAATTCTGAACTTCAACTGGAAGGAAAACCCCAACGCATTCGTCGTTGTCGTCGTTAATCAAACACCTCTGTGCATCAGTATGATCAATAATACATTTAAAGAGTTCGATGTAGGGGAAAACCAGAGTCTTTCTCTCCACCATGTGTAATTAATCCTTGCAGACATTAGGGAGAACTTCATCATCGAGTCTTCTCGTATCAGGATCATTGTGCGGGGTATATTCGGGGGGTTCCTCCCGCTTGATTTTCTTAAAAATTTCTTTCCAGGGCGGGAATACTGTCTTGGTCCCAATGTTCACCTCTATGTCTCCAAAGGCTGGGGGCTGGAAAAAATATTTCTTGGTGGCTGTATTGATGACGGGCACCAACTTTGGAGCAAATTCCAACTTCCTTGCCACTGTTGGGGAGGAACCTTCTCTCGCCTCTGGTTCTTGTAACTTTGGTGCTCTTGGGGATTTCTTGGTGGTAGGTTTTTTTGGAGGAATTGTTCTTACAGCTGAAAATGATTCTTTAGACATGTGTATAGAGTAATGTTGGACGAAAACATATGAACTGAAGCGTAAAATACCCATAAGTCGATACATACCTGTAATGCTTGCTAAAATATTTGTCTAATACTCATTGGACCTTGGGAGATTTCTTCGGATCGCTCGTCTTGCTCGTCTCAGTGCTCTGAACTTCTTAGTGCATAGAATGAGCTCACACATAATGAATTACAAGAATATAATGAGAGATATCCTACCAGTCGCATCCATCAGTTAATATGAGTAATTGATACAATTCAAAACAATCGACCACCGAATTTCTGCAATTAAATTATACATTGGTTGATGGTGGAGGTGCGGAGGGAGATGCATTGTATCGATGGGATTAAACAGTCCTTTTGATTTGTGCATGAATTAACAACTAATGCACGATCCAAGAATTTATTAACCTTTTAAATGCATCATATCTAACATATCTTAGGACTAAAATGTCCCATCACGTAGTGTTTCTCAGTATATCGGGAATCGGCGATAACCTTGTTTATTTTTCTGTTGGTGCCCTCATGAGACAACCTATGACGCCTATGGGTCTTGTCGCATGGTGTTGATGTGGCAGAAATGATTCAAGGTGAAATGTGGATCTTAGGAGATAGTAACGACTTTAGGGAAAACTAGATAGTATGTTTAACCCCTTTGGCAATGACACGTGACACCTGAGGATAGGTAGTTTGACTGTACCTCTCAGTTGGGAGCGGGTTTGTCAACATAACAAAAAAATATTCTTGGGGTTTTCGATGCCAAAAGGTATCATGGATCGACGATCGAGGATAGTTTAAGTGTGTAATTTCTTCATGGGTTATCACCCTTCGAGACTCCCGTCCCCATAAATGTTTGGGAAATCAACAATCAACTATTCTCATTCCTTTACTCGTGCGATGCTTACTCTTGTTGTTTCTTCCTAATACAGACGAGGATCGGTCATCGACGATATTCTTGCATTGGCACCCATCGTGTAATAGACTCCTGTCTATCGACACCGATGAATATCGGGGATCGACTACTTTGGTATTCTCGAGCATTTTTCGTCACCTCTAATCCTTCTCGATGCCGAACTTCTTAAGCGTGTTGGAGAGGAGTTTCGACTATTGATTCCTTAAGTAAATGTTAGTCCCTTTTAAAGTTATGATGATTTTCACATGCTCAAGCATACTTTAAAAGATTAAACAGGAAAACACAAGAAATGATAAATCAAGGCAACAGTTTTCATACTGAAGTGGGAATTAGACATAGCAAGAGATCAAATGGTACCCAAAAAGTAAAAATAATAAAAACAATTGACACAGACTTTTTAGGGTGTGTTGAGTGCTCAAAAGGGTCTTGCTAATTTCTACCGTAGGTTCATGTTGGGATTCTCTCATATCACTTGGCCCTTGAGTCAAGTCACCAAGGGAGGAGTGAAAGAAGAACTCTTTTGGTCTGAATCTCAACAAAAGGCGTTCGAAGAGTTGAAGCATCACCTCTGCTCTGCACCAGTGCTCACATTACTATACTTGCAACAACCACTTGATATTGAGATAGATTCCTTTGACTATCCTATTGGGGCAGTCCTTACTCAACAGGGGCATCCAGTGGCATATCAAAATGAGACACTTTCCGACACAGTCCTGAAGTATCCCACTTATGACAAAGATATGTATTCCATTGTGCAGGCTTGCCGACAATGGAAGCATTACATTTTGGGAAAGGAAACGGTCATCCACACAGACCACCAACCCCTGCAATTCATACATACAAAAGGGAAGTTGCAGAACGATCACCATCGAAAGTGGTCCACATACCTGCAACAATTTCATTTGAACATTAAGTACAAGAAAGGAAGCACCAATAATGTTGCAGACTGCCTCAGCTGACCACCTATCATGGCGCTAACCATTGTGCTCAACTCTTGTGGGAACGAGATTTCTGATTGGCTGCTTCTCTACAAAAGTGATCCAGAATTTGACCACACATACAATACGCTCTGGGAGGGTAAGCAAGTTCCTAATTTTCACCTCCAGGATGCCCTGCTATGCCACCTGGTCCATCTTTGTATTCCTTCAAGCGAGCGTGCCAAGATGATTTTGGAGGTGCACTACATTCGGGTCGCTCAGGAACACTCCTCAGTAGCCCACAAAATTTATTGACATCAACACTCCTCAGCATGAAAGCAACCCTACCTTCAAAAGGCTCAGGAGGTAGCTCAAGGAAGAAAGAGTTGAAATTGACAAGTTGAAGAAGGAAGATTTGAGTTCCAAGATAAAGCTAACGAGATGTTGGATATGTGTGGGGAGACAATTGGTAAGGCAAG
This sequence comes from Picea sitchensis, assembly GCA_010110895.2. Taxonomy (NCBI): domain Eukaryota; kingdom Viridiplantae; phylum Streptophyta; class Pinopsida; order Pinales; family Pinaceae; genus Picea; species Picea sitchensis. The sequence goes on from SNQJ01S0147318.1 coordinate 59,955, forward strand.
GTTCATGGATAAGATGTTTTTCCCCTTCACAGGAAACCCAATAATGTCTACATTAAGAACACAACCCACCAAGCTGAAATTAGAAAATTGAAGGAAGAGTTACAACCTTTCAGAGAAGAAGTGGAAAAGAGAAACTTAGATATGCTAGCCAAGGTGACTACCAGAAGAAGTTCCAGAAAAAAAATAGATAAGTACAATGATATTCTAAAACCAACATCATTTTTTTCAAAGTTTTATGTTGCATGCTTTTACAACATTTAAAGAGGGTTATGAGTTTTGAGCTAGACTTAGTATTTTTGTTTTTTTCTCCAAGGATATATCAAGATAATGAGTTTGTTTCATATATAGACTCCTGGTATAAGTTTCAAAGTTTTGAATCTTCTGCAAAAGTAAAGCAGGCTGCTAGAGGAAAGTTTGCATCACCTGGAATCATTGGCGTTGTGAATTGGTTGTTTCAGGACAGTTTGCAGCACTATGCTGCGAACTCAACTTTTGAAGATTTTGGAGGGAAAGGAAATTGCTAGTTGTCAAGGGAAGCTCATACCAACACTCAGAGGATCGTATGCACTTTGGAAGTCCATTTACCTCAAGGAGATTGTTGCACCCTTTTCATCACCTTGGTGAGCAAACAAGAGGTGCTTACATACCCAGTTGGGTCCTGCTGAGCATGACAGCTATAGAGGAAAGAGTTAGAGAAAGAAAAACAAAACTATAAGCAAGAATTAAACTAATAACAAAAGAAATCTTAAGCATAGGGACATAGAGATAACAAACACAAATAGACCCATGTCACCAATGTTTTTAGGCTGATCTATTGATGAAATCAAAGCACCAAGAAGA
>SNQJ01S0147319.1:0-17872 GCA_010110895.2 Picea sitchensis
ACAAGTTTGTAATTGTGTTCCTAGATGATATACTCATCTACTGTAAATAAGAGGAGGAGCATGAACAAAATTTAAGAATGGTGTTGCAAGTTTTAAGAGAGCATAAATTGTATGATAAGATAAGTAAGTGCATATTTTATCAAAAGAAGATTCACTACTTGGGGCATATAATTTCAGTAGGAGGGATACCACTGGATGATGATAAGATAGAGGCCATTAGAGGATGGATAGTGCCAAGAAATATCACGAAGGTCAGATAATTTGTGTGTCTTTTCGGTTATTACCAAAGTTTCATAAAGGGATTCTCAAAAATTGCAAGTCCAATCACTTCTTTGAAAAAGAAGGGAGTGAAATTTGAATGGAATTCCAAGTGTGAAGAGAACTTTCAACAGCTAAAAGACATATTGACAAGTGCTCCAATACTAAAGATTGCATATCCAAATGATTTTTTTGTGTGTGTGCACTAATGCATGCAAGGAAGGGTTTGGTGGAGTCCTAATCATGTGGTATGTTATGAGTCAAGAAAATTAAAAGAGCATGTGAGGAATTATGCTACACATGACTTGGAATTAGCAACAATTTTACATGCATTAAAAATGTGGAGACATTACATCATGGGGAATAAATTTTAGCTAAGGACATACCATTGTGGTCTGAAACATTTGTTTGGACAACCAACATTGAATGCAAAACAAACTAAATGGCTTGAATTTATGAGTGAATGTGACTTTCAAATTAAGCACATCAAAGGCAAGGAAAACTAAGTGGTTGATGCACTTAGCAGGAGAGCTCATGAGATACATATTTTAGCCATTATCATGTATAGGAATAATTTGAAAGAAAAAATTATTGCAACAACAAATTCAGATAAAAAATATTTGAAAATAAAATAAACATTACAACAAGATAATTTTAAGTAAAAATTTGATTATTATGAGTTGAAAGAAGATGCAATTCTCATGTACAAAGGCAAAGTATATGTGACGAATTCCAGTGATATGGAAAAAATAGTGATGAAGGAAATGCATAATGTTCCATATGTTGGGCACCCAAAATATCAAAATAAAATTGCAGTTGTAAGAATCCAATACTTTTGGTTAGGAATGAAGAAAGAAGTGGCTAATTACATAGCCAGGTTTATAGAATGCAAGAAGGTCAAAACTGAGAATAGAAATCTTGTAGGGATGCTATAGCCATTTCCCATTCCTGAGTGGCAGTGAGAATTTTTTAGAGTGCATTTTTTTACTAAGCTGCCTAGAAAAGTGAAGCATCATGATTCCATCATATGGTGGTAGTGGATAAATTAACTAAGGCAACACATTTCGTTCCAGTGAAGACAACACACAAGGCAACAAATATTGCAAAATTTTATATGAAAGAAGTTGCCAAACTACATGGAGTTCCTAGGGAAATAGTTTTAGGAATATATCCAAAATTCACTTCCAATTTTTTGAAAGGTTTGTTCAAAATATTTGGGACAAATCTAAATCTCAGCACAACGTATCACCCAAAGTTAGATGGGAAAAGAGAGAGGGTTAACAAAATCATTGAGGACATGCGTAGAATGTGTGTGATGGACCAACCATCAAATTGGGAGGATTATATCCATTTAGTTGAGTTTTCTTACAATAATGGGTATCAAACTTCATTAAAAATGAACTTGTTTGAAGCATTGTATGGTAGAGATCATTGTGAGTTGGGATAATCCAGCAAATAGAGAAATTATTGGGCTAAATTTGTCGAAGGAAATGGAAGAGAAAATGAAAAATATTAAGAATAATTTAAAGGCTTCCTTGGATAGGCAGAAAATCTATAAGAAAAAGAATAGAGCGTTTATATATTTGAAAGTGGGCGAACATGTTTTTTTGAAAGTGAAAGAAAAGAGAAGTTTGCTAGGATTAGAAAGTTTCTTAAAGTTGTCAACAAGATATTGTGGAACTCTTGAGATATTAGAAAAGATAGAGAAAATTGTATACATTATAGCATGTGTTGCATCCATGAGAGTGCATAATCCATTTTGTGTGTCATTATTAAAGAAATGTGTGCTTGACCCTAACCACATAATTGATTGGACTGTGATCTAGGTGGAGCACGAAGGACATTTCCAGGTGGAACCAGTATGCATCCTGGACCAGAAAGAAAACGTTCTTAGGAAAAAACCCATAGGGATGGTAAAGGTTTAATGGACCTGCTACTGTCCTAAAGCTGCTACATGGAAGCATGAAGAAAACATGTAGGAAGAATACTCATAACATTTTGACAATTTTGAAGAAAACATAATGCAAGACTCCATTTTGAGCAGCTAGAGTTTTAGAACCACATCTCAGAGTCCTATCCATCCTGTGTCGAGGGCCCTGATAAACGAATGGAAAATTCCTTAGGTTAGCCTTGATAAACATATGGTGCATTACTTGGGTCAGGGGGTTGAGAGGAACATGAGATTTTGATTGGAACTACTGATAAAGTTGTAAAATTGTAGAATTGTATTTCTTAAAGCATTGTGATGTAAATTTGTATATGTATATCGACATAGTGTGCACCCAAGATGACGCATAATTTTAGGGGAGGGGGAATGTAACATCCCCGCTATAATCCCCACTTTAATTAATTCTTAATGTAGATATGATGTGTGGCTAAGTCTAAGTGATGCATATGAAAAAATTATTTCTAAGTTTTAATAACAAAATGTGATTCTAACTGCTAAGGGGGCATGGAAAGAGATGGGGAATGAATTAATAAACAAGAGAGGGGATGGTCTAAGAGAATGTCTAAGAGGGGTGAAAGTGGGAATTACCCATGCCTATTAATTCTACCCACGTTCCTAAATTTTTTTATCATTATGTATTAAACTTCATTTTTTTGATTGAGTGTTCCCAAAGCTAATCATTGAATGCATGTGAGAGGGTGGGTGTGAGAATTCACATCCCATAGTTATTGGGAGAATGGGGGATGAGTAAAATCATCTTGGGTATGTGTGTGAGTCAAGCAATTAATCCAAAGAGAGGAAATTTGTATGGGCAACTACAACAATTTTTAGACAATCAAGTTTCTGGCATGAATCACAAGTAGAGAGCAAGAAAGAAATCTTGGAGATGGAGCATCCATGGAGGGAGAAATATAGAGCATGTTGGAGCATTTTTAGAGTGTTTTGGAGATGAATATTGAAGATCCAACTTGTCAAGACTGAAGAGTGAACTCTGGTGTGATTTTCACTGTAACAACAAATGTTTGTTGTTTTTTTCTGGTAATTTTTCTAGCAGTGAGTTCCCAACAAAGAGATTTTCGATTACCTGTGCTAGAGAGACCCTAATAAATTAATGGTATGCCCGAGGGACTGAGATCGATGAACGGGTACATTCTTTGGTTTGGTCAGGTAAAAAGGAAGAGAGTTGGTGGAAAATCAAGATAGTTGTAGGAGAATATCCGTCAGTTGTGGGTTTTTTGAGTTGTGAGTGGACATTGAGAGGCCACCTTATTTTGTGGATTGCTAGCCCCAACCCAAGGGTGAATTTCTATTGATATTTGCATCAAGAATTCTATGGTTGGGTGGAATGTATGTCCCAATAAGATGGTTACACAACATAATTAAAAGATAAGTGTTTTATATGTTTATGTGTTGCATTTATGAGTTAAATTGTTGTGCATGAACTCTGTGTATTTGGGAATGATTTATATGTTGTTGTGATAAATTATTAAACTTCATTCATGTTATTTTTACATGTTGTAGATACATTTAGTGAGTGGTAACATACAATAGTTAAATATGTATGTATTGCATAGCTGATAAGCTACATGAAATTGGTTAGTTGTAAATTTTTAAGTATATGAGTTTTCCACACGTAATGGACCTCAACCGAGTTGGGGGACATTACAAAGGAGGCATGAATATAGAATATTACATTTCCTTATACTACATACCCAGGACACAATGGGTTGAGATCCAAGTCCCAATCATTAAAATTCAAAGATTGAGTCTCAAAATTATCCTTTTGACCATCTCAAGGATTGTTGGATCCGCAACAATACATCTAGATTCAAGGAAACAAATTTTCTATGTAGTAGAATGTTTGAAACCTACGATATATGATTGGAGCTCGACATTGTTGCAGTGTATGAAGACACAACTTATTGAGTAAAAGAAAGACTACAAGGGAGGATGAATAATTTTGGACATGTAAGTATACAATTATGCACCTTATTTTTTGAGAGGGTACCTGCAATCAGTTTGAAAGTACTTGTGGATCCTCATGTATGTAGGACACCATGAATGGATAGGTAGAGTGGGTTGATGCTATGAGTGGGGGGTGGATGATTTTCCTACTTGTATGACATTGAATTCTTCCATTGGTGGGAGAGGAAAGTCATATCCTTTGATAATTATCCCCACAAGGGAATTAATTTCAACCGAGATGCGGACATGCCCATTACTCCTAGCGCATCTCTAGGAGAGATAGGTAAAACTTTAAATTTTCAATGTTATTTAATTTTTATTGATTTTATTTATTTCAAAGGAAAACCAAAATATTTTTGGCATGGATAACAAAAGATAACAAAATATAACAAAATTTCATATATTGGACTGAGGAGGATTGAGGGATACTTGCACCGCTATCGCGGAGGACACGATATGGAGAAACCCAAAGGGGACGTCGAATGTCTAGATAAATCTAGATCATTTGACACACCATATACCAATAATTCAGATAGAGGACCTTCTAAAGAAAATGCTTTGGTAGGCAGTTGGTGTACCACATGCCTAGGTGCAACTCTTCCATCAAACGTCGTGGTGTGTTACAGGGACACAAATGCGTGGACAGGGCCCTCAACACATATTTTACATCATATTTTGTATCAGGATATAGATAAATATTTAGGGATAGACACCTAATTTTGTAACTTATGACCCACATTTTTTTACTTAATAAACATCAATATGTGTGTGTGTGTGTGTGTGTGTGTGTTTTCCTCGATACTTATGTGTAAATGTGAAAATGTTTTATGTACATTTATGTGCGTGCTTCTGTATTTGAATTATGTGAGAAATGTCAATCTAAAAAATAGTTATCATATGCATCAAATTCAAAATTTTCACTCATAGAAACATGAATATATGTAATGTAACTAAAGTGTCATTCCAAAAGACATACCCGAAGGAATTGTCAGAGCGACGTAGAATCGTGCACATGGTATTCACCATTTCACTGCAACACCACCAATTGGGAATCTAGGAAAACTTCTAAAGATAGTATATCATGTGAAATACCATCTCTTAGGAGATAAATCACGGTGCTATACTTAGCCACATCATTCCTTGTTAGCCCCAGAAAATCATGTCCAGATGCAACCACTTGGCTCAAAGGTGAGTAAATCACCCATGTGGTAGAGGTGAGGTTGTAAGTGTGATCGCTTGTGACATCCACAAACCTGACATAGACCAAATACTCTAGCGACATCTTCCAATCAAGCATAAGAACCATAAGAAACCAAGAAAAAAATAAAAGAGAACTACACAAGCCCTAAATACTATCAATGTACAATAATTACAAAGGGAAAACACCTAAGCATTAAAACTATAGCATAGTACCTGTTGAGATAGAGCCCATTCTTGGGCCCCAATAGCATTTTACCTTCATAATCATACAACTCATATTTTCCCTTCCAAAGGATACACCTCACCATGTAAGGACCATGACACATCAGGTTAAATTTTCTTTCCCCCAACACAACCTTTGTCTTGATCGTAAACCAAAACAAGGTCTCCCTCATAAAAGATACTTGGGTGGAAAAACTTGTCATACTGAATCTTCACATGATTTTTGTGTTTCTTGTTCACAGTAGTAGCATCGTGATGCTATTCATTGAGTTGTTCCAAATGAACGAGATGCGCTTCTAACTCAGTTGTGTTTGGCAGAATCTTGATAGAAATATTCAAATAAGGAATTTTGCATTCAATCAACATTATTTCCTCCACTCCATGAATGAGTTGGATAGGAGATAATCCTATGGTAGTCTTAACCAATCTCCGGTACAACCATAACACCGGATAAAGCATCAAATTCCAATTTGATTTTCTCTTATTTATTCGTTAAAGTATGGTCTTAAGAGACTTATTAATGGCCCCCACTTAACCATTAGATTGTGAATAATACAAAGATGAATGCTCCTACTTGAAACCCAATTTGGATGCTACATATAACATCAATTGGTTTTGAAAGTGACTTCCATTGTCGGTGACAATATCCCTTGGAACTCCAAACCTAGCGATGATATGATTAAATAAAGATAATGTTGTTATCAAGAAATTTATGTGTAATCACTGTGTATGAGGGTTTTGAATCGTCCAACATTTTGAGTGGACACTCCACTAACATTATGACTACTTTTGGAAACCTATATTCTAAAATAAAAATAATGTTTTTTTCTCACTATTTTATGTGAAAGTAGGCATGGTCTCTGCCCACTTTGTAAAGTAGTCGACGACCATGATGATATAGAAATTACCCCTAGCTAAAGGTGTGTGGCATGTCGTGAAATTAATCCCCCTCTTTGTGAAGGCACCAATGGTGATGATAATAAATAATAGAGCGGTATGTGCATGCATATTTCGAGAAAACATTTGACAAGGATGACACTTTTTGACCGCCTCAACATAATCTTTAAATACCATCGACCAAAAGTACCTGGTACACAATATTTTTTGGGATGTTACCAACCCAAATAGGTGACCACCACATGCTCCACTGTGGAAATCATTAAGTACATACTATGCTTCTTCATGGATTAAGCATGGACAAAGACTTGAATCGACCCCATTGTGATACAGAGTGTCACTGACGATGAGGTACTTCTTCTCCTAATGACAAATCTGATGCCAATCATCTCATGAATGATGGGAAGAAAATTTTAGAGTTTGGAGATATACCAAGATATCCCCATACCAAGGATATATGGAAGCAATAAGAAAAACATGCTCATCCAAAAACAAGTCGATAATAATGGGTTCCCTATCCTCTCGAGGAAACTATGACAAGAGTTCTATGAATACCAACAAATTTTTAAACTTAGCAAACACAAAATCCAAGTCAAATTCATGTAATATGACAATCCAATTATTATATTTTCCCCCAATTATATGTTGTTGAGGATGCATTGAAATGGATTGATGTCGTCTATCACAATGGTATTCTGTAACAAAATATAGTGCCAGAGTGTCTGGCAATTTCCAAATCCAACTTCTTAATGTGCAAATAATTTAGTTCAAGCCCAATCAAACCATGATTGAGGTAATAGATGACATGCTCTTGAAGGATATCATCTTCCTGAACTAACACCATGTCGACCATAGATTTTGTTTTCGTGATGTACAACAAGAAATCCTTGATATTGTCTAGAGGACTCAATAAAGGGGTTGAAACAAGTGTGTTTTTAAGAGCATCTAAGGATCATTGTGTGAACTCATCCCAAATGAGAGGGACCCCATTTTTTAACAAGCATATAAAACCCTCAGTGATATTACTATAGTTATCTATAAAATGTCGAAGGAAACTGGATTTTCCTTGAAGACACTGTAGTTGAAAAACGTTAAGTGGGGGAGGAACTTGAACTATTGCCTCAACCTTCAAAGGACTAGCCATGATCCCATTATTGGAGATAATTAATCCTAATAGATGCCTCAAAACAACACAAAAAATGCACTTGTTCATATTTAACCGAATGCAATAGTATTGATATATTTCAAAGATAAGTCTAATATTTGTTGGACGATCCACTCTCTTGCAAGAGAGAGTATTGAGATCATACAAATATGCCTCAACGATATGCTTTAAATCATGAAAAGTGAATGACATGGCCTGCTGGAATGTAGCCCTAACATTTTTAAGACGAAAAGGAATTTTCTTATATGCGAAAGTCCCCCAAAGACATAAAATAGTTTTATGTTGGTCATTAGGATGTATATAAATATGATTATAACCAGAAAATCCATCCATAAATGAAGATATTTTTCTTCCTGCACATTTTTCGATAATTTGATCTATAAATGGTGTGGGGAAGTTGTACTTTGGATATGCCTTATTAAAATCATGTAAATCCATACATACATGTATATTTCCTTGCTTCTTATCTACATGAACAATATTTGACACCCATTCAGTAAGAGAAATCGAGTAAATGAAACCATGCTTAAGTAACTTCTCTACTTTTTCCCTTATTGTTGTTGCCTTCCTATGATTTATAGGTCGTAACTTATGTCGAACATGATTATAATTCTCATACATTCTAAGTTCATTATCAACAATGTGGGGGTCAATGACTGACATTTCCTCCTAGGACCAGGTAAAAATGTTTTGAAACTCTTTAAACTAAGAGGTATACGTGCATATCTCTTCAAAAGAAAATTCCACATGGATAAACACATTTTCTATGATGCCATGGGTCTTAGAGATGTTAATTGGAATAGTTTCTGATATGTGAGCCATGTTCCCCTCAACATAGACACCATGCTTTTCCAAGTGGTTCACAGGGAGATGGACATCTCTACTCAAAGTTGATCAAAATTCTCCATTTTTTACTTGATTGAGTTCTAGAAGGAAGTATGATCAATGATGTATATCCTCCCATGGTCATTTTAACCTTATCATTTACTAAATAGTAGCTTCATCAGAGGGAACATATGGATATTTACCTCCTACATCGTAGACCTATGTCAATATTATGCTACCTAAGTTTGATCATATTTCATTCTTTTTCCCAAGGGAAGATTTATCCAACCTGAGTCAGCCATTCTGTGGTTTGTGTCTTGACTTTCATGAGTCGACCATCCCAAGAGTCCAGCCAATTCTAGATTCAAAATCAATGAAGTTATGTGCCTAATGATGGAGATCCTCCAGTATTTCCTCGATGGCATGTTGAAGACCTTATTGTACTCCTACATGAGCAATTTAAGATCTTGAAGTTGTTTCTCGATATATGATGTCTTCATATCCAACCACATGCATCAATACTTCTTGATGATGCATAATATATTGCACTTGAATATCATCAAATGATTTTGAGATGTATATTCGTTGTGTATTGCTCACATATACACTTTATATAGACATTTCTATGACATGGATCTGCAATGTACTTTGATGACAACCATAACTAGTTCATCCCAAGCATGGGTATACTCTCCTCAGAGATATCATTGTTATCTTGTAGATGGCACACTCCTGAACCCTAGTCCCGTGCTCACTCGACTCTATGCCTTCCCATTGGTAAAGATATTGTAATGTATTTCATTCATCAGTTTCTATTATGACCTCACACATTAGGGGGCATCTGTTATAGCCCAAAAATTCCCTACCTATGTGTACATGGCATTGGCCTTTGTACTTGCACAATTTTCCAAATTACTATTGAGGATCTCTCTTTAAAAAATCATTTTTTGGAGAATGTATGCGTCCTATTGCACTACTTCCCAGGTACACATGCATGTTGCATACTAGAAATATCATGTGCATACGTAGGTTTCATTCTAAACAACCCTCTTTTACCTCCAAAAGTTGCAAAAAATGAAAAGTTGCAAGGAATTCGGCGGATGTTACGGGCTATCGAGGTTTTCCTAACCATTTTGCCCATTGTATCCCGTCCTGAAACTGAATAAACATCCTTTTTTCATATCAAAAGAGGTCTTGAGGTCTCATTCCAACATCAAGCTTTAGAACAAAGAAACTATGCCAAAATCCCTTCCCCTTCTATCCCAAGCTTTGTATCCCTTTATGAGATTCGGCCTCAACATTCCTCTTCCAACCCTCTCCCTATACAATCCTTTCCCTTTTCCCAAGGAGATTAGTTGATTGTGAGAGATATCACTATAATGATTCACTTGGAGAATTAGTAAGAGGATCCTAAACTAGGTTCACGGAGCATCTTTCGATGAGAAGGTTGTAATACTTTAATCTTTTGTTTGAATAAAAGAGTTATTTTTCTGTCCCAATACTTTGCGTATTTATATATTTGATTGATTAATGTGTCTAAGTTTCTATCTAAATTCTAACATTGATAAGTAGAGTTTTTATATGTGTAGCATTGTTTTCCTAAGTGTTCTTGCAGTTCAAATTTCGGAGGAGACCCACAGCTTGAAAATATACAAAGTTGAAGGAATTATACATCGGACATTAGGGCCTAAGGTACACTTACCAATCTTCCTTCTTATATTTTTGTCTTTATGTTCAAATAGTTTGGGGTAGTTTAGGATTAGGACTGTCTTTTAAGGGAAGTCAGTGCTCTGCCTATATTCTGACCCAGTATAGTAATAGGGGGATTTTTCCCGCTAGCAGAATTGGTGACTCCACTAGGGAGTCTCTCTAGGGTCTTAGTGGGAGTGTTGAAAATACTCTATGTTAAGTATTGAGGGAGTGTAGAATTGGTTAGAGGGAGTTATGCCTATCCCACCTTAGTCTAAGGGTTACTTACAAGAAAATGAAGTCAAGGATTCTATTCATATCTTGTGGCTCCATCTTAGTTAAACTCAATGCCAACTTATGGAGCTAAATCCTCAACCATTTCCTAAAATACTTCATGGTGGTTGAGCCTCAAAATCCTATATAATGAGTGCATTCCAAGATGAAAGGGGGGAGAAAGGATTTCAGAGTGTCAAACATTTTATCATGGAGGAAGGAATCCATCAAAGCATCATCATTATGATATTAGGACATTCAGGAAAGAGTTGGACTGGAGAACTTGGAAGAGTTGTTGCAACATCAATGTTGGTTTGTGATTACTTCACCATGTTTCTCCATTAATATAACTTGATGTATTTCCTTCATACTGTTGTTTATACAAGTATGTCTATATAGAAAGATCTTCTCTTGTCTAATGATATATTGTATGAATAGAAGGTGTTGTTTTATTCCTTGCATACTTTCTTCATCGTGATAGGATCTTGGATAACAAGACCAAAGATTGAAGATCAACCATGAAAACCATCGAAAAGGAGTAAGTCACACTTATTTCTTCGATTTTCTCTACCTATAGACATAAATAATAGATCTAAAGGAATGTTAGTGTCCATTTGTTTTTTTGTTTTCTTGGACAATAGGGATATAGATATCCAAGGGATATTTCACCTGTCCATAGGGGAAATATTTTGTAATAGAAAATTGGCGACCATACTAGGGAATGATTGTTCCTAGGTTCTTATCCTTTTGCATCTTGTTTGTCCATTGATCTTTTTGATGTTGATTTTTTTTATTTAAACTCTTCCTTTTTTCTGTTGAATATGGGAAATTTTTTGTGTTGTTTCAACTATTTCTATGCATAAACACTCCTCCACAGTGACCCACAGATCGTTGAAAACCCTTATCAATGTTCCATGTTAGTGTCCCGAGGAGCATTGGCCCTTGCTAAAAACCCTATCTACCTCATTACATGAGCATTGATCTCCTTCCTTGGTTATTTTTAAAACCATTTTTCTTTCTTCTCCTCAATTTTTTCACTCAGATCTTTGCATTAGAGTCCTCTGAACTTGGTTATGACTTTGTTTGATTGAAAGAATTGTGATCACCAACGTTTCTTGCCTCTTTTGATCTTGCAAGTCCTTAAAAATTATGGAATGAGGATGAATTCCTTGGGATAAGCTAATTCTTCATTCAAATTCTGTCTTACCAGTGGTTTGATCCCCATCACGAAGGTTTTCCTCATCGTGGTAGGAGCTTGGAAAACAAGACTAAATACTGAAGATCAGCGAGGAAAACCATCAAAAAGGAGTAAGTCACACTTCTTTCTTATATATTCTCTTCCTATAGACATAAAGTATAGATTTAAAGGAAGGGTAGTGTCCATTTATTTATTTTTCTATCTTGGACAATAGGGATCTAGATATCCAAGGGATATTTCACATGTCTACAGGGGAAATATTATGTAACAACTAGAAGCCATGATACATAAATGGTACTTCCTGAGGGACTGTAAGTAGTGAAGGGGGTACAATCCTTGGGTTGTGCAAGTTGTGGGAAAGAGAGAGATGGTGGATTGGAACTAATGTAGGAGTAGAAACTAGTTTTGGTGATGTTGTGTGTGGAGAGTGGATAGCTAGATGGATGGATCTCCTTGTGGAGTCTTAACCTCATCTCGGGGCTGGCTTGTTGTTGAGATTTGGAACAACAGATCCTATGGATGGGAGGTCCATCCTTTGTATGCATCCACTTGGATTACATTTATAAACAAATAAGTGTTTTTGTTGTGTTATTTATGATTGTTTTGTTGTCTAAATGATATTTGAATGTTTCATTATGTTTTGTTGGGTTTCCATGCATTCATGAATTTATAAATGGTGTAGATGCATGGATAAATCAACATATTTATTTTTTGTAATTTATATGGGCATGCTTCCCCTTGGTTTTATGCTATATGTATAGGGCATGCTTAAATTTTTATTTAGCAGGCCAAGTCATTTTTGTTGTGACGGGAACTCAGAATGGGTGTTGGGTATATTACATTATGGTATCAAAGTTGTAGGTTACAACACAGGGATTTCAAGGGCATGGTACATGACAATTGAATTTGTTTGGATCAGATTTTTCTTTTGGGTGAAAAATATTTTGCTACAGGACATAATTTCTTAAGTAAAATTATCTTTCGTCCTTCAATATGAGAGTTAAAGTTCTCACATATGAATATTTTACTAAGACAAATGAGAACACACTATAGCTATTATTCTTCGAAATCCATTGGATTTAGCTCATAATGAAGGAATGGGGTTGAGTTTCCAGAATGAAAGGAACTTATGGTTTGTTGATCTTGGTATGTTATGGAATGAAAGTTTAACTGGAAGTTTTTCACGAGTTAAATAATTACCATGGAATAGCATCAGAGGGTTTATTTTTGGTGGTTAAACATTATATTTAAACCTTGAAAACCATGTTCAAGTTAACGTCCAAGGTCTTGAATTTCCAATGATCCATCACTTTCTTGATTTGGGAATTGGGAGAAAAAGTTATGAATCCTAGAAGTCCAACGCTCAATAGTCATCAATCAAGCTTCTGCATGGATCCCCAGTTGTATATCTACGATATGTGTTTTTACTTATCCCATATGCATCAGGGAAGTCTTGCATGATGGGTTCATAATCAAAAGAAAACCTTTTTAACTTGTGTGTGAAGAAGAGAGAGCCATAGAACCCTGCGAAGCCCACATGCAATGTAAACTATTGGTTGTCAACACCCCCAAAAGAAAAGTCATATCCAGACTGAAAATCACTTAGGAATGAAAGAGAGCATGGTGGTGATATTCATAGTGGTTATTGGTAGGCAAGGATTCGACTAGAAGTGTGCAGGGTGCTCGGTGGTCTGGTGGGTTGATGGACCATGAACTGGACCGGAGTCAACTGAAAGGGAGTCGATTGGAGGATGTGCGGGGTGATCGGTGGGCCAGTGGGCTAGTGGGTCGATAGTATGATGGATCGATGTGATTTTAGATCACAATTTGATGTATGGAAGATTGCGCAGATTTCCCAATGGGTCAGTGGCTCAGTGGACCGACGTCGAACCATAGGCTATTTGGTTGAAGGTGTGTGCGAAGTTGCTTAGTAGGTCACTAGTTCAGATATGACCAAAATTGGTAGGAAATGGATAGTAGGTTGCACGAGGGATCAGTAGACTGGTGGACCTGGATGAAATTGTATTGCGGATTGTTGTTGGAGGTGTGTGCGAGGTGGCCCGGTGGTCGGTGCCCTGGTAGACCTGTGGCCCAGAGGGCCATAGTATATCAACCCGATCAGAAGCTCGTAGAAGTGAGGAAAGGGGGAAACATCCCCAGTGAATGATGGCCTAGTGAGAGAAGCCAATTTAGTTCCATGTCAGTTCCATGGAAGTATATTACCACATAAGCAAGACTATCCTCCAATTTCAAAAAGTAAAGTCTAGAGCCATTTTCTTATTTCGGCCATAAATGGATCATATTAAGTCAAATTGAAATGAAACTTCTATGTTTTGACCACAATGAGGATATATATAAAATTTCCAGAGAGGGCCACTTCCCATTTTTTATTGGATTTGTCATAATTTTCAAAATAGTGGTTTTTAAGGATCGAGGTCCAGATCATTGGAAAAGATCAAAATTAGGATGAAATTTTTGGAGCAGGTCCAAAAAGCAGACATCAAGGTAACCTGTGAAGGAATTGAATAAATTTGAAGGGGTTTGGAATGGGAATGATGGAATAGGGAAAAATCCATTATTTTGGACCAATTTTTGGGGATTTTTGGGATTTTCAGAGGAAAAGGGTCTCCATATGGAAAAATGGGAAACATTTATCTACTAGAAATTTTTTATACTCATCAAGCCAAACAAATATGGTTTATTTAACTTTTTACAGAAGTGCACAGTTTGGAAGATACCTTGTTTAGCTAAAAATTTCGAGTCTAGAAAAAAGGGGTGAAAAAGGTTAAAGTTGTCATTTCTAGATTGCTGTAGTTTTTGATAGGAACATCAAATTGACAAACTAAGAGTTGTTATAAATTACTTGTCATATTTTTTTATCTATGTCTCCTACAAAAGTTTATCTGGTTTCTGACATATTTACTTCTACGAGTGAGAGAAGTTGGTGGCAGGGATTAATTGCACCAGAATGAAAAGTGTAAAAATGGGGTGAATTAGCAATATTCAATTTCCTATAACTTTCTTCTCAAAGCTCAAATTTAAGAAATACAGTAGTCATTGGAAATCCCTTAGAGAGAAGAATCTATATATTCACCTAAAATTGTGAATTGAGTAGCTAAAATCATAAGAGATCAGAAGGAAGATGATTGATGACCTTAGAGGGAAAAATTTTGCATAGGTTTCCATGATTGTAAATCATAGTTTTTAGCTAACAAATGTGGTTGTATAAAAATTTATTACAATATTTAGGTTACTTATGGAACACAAAAGGTTAGAATGAAGTATATATATATGTGGAAGATGTAATAGAAATCTACAGGTATTATGAAAGGACGGGGAAAATTCTTCAAAATTGTGCATTGGTTTCTTTAAGAAGATAAAAGGATCATACTTCTTGGTGTAGTGATAATTTTGGAAGACCTCTACTTAGTTTTGTATTTGGATAAATAAATAAATAAACACAAATAAATAAAAATATTTCCAGAAGGCAAATCTGCATATCAAATGTGGATGCTAGGTAAGAAATCCCATTCGTGGTTTATGATAATGCATGAGCAGTGGGGACACATGAAGGATGGAAGGATGCTTTATTGTAATACCCCAAGGCCAAGCCCCAACTTAATTGTAAACATATTTTATAGGCTGGTGAGCCAAGTGATTATAAGCTAGGAGGCTTGTGTGATGATTAGGTTGGGGATCCTAGATGTTAAGGCCAATGGGCCTATTTTTGTATATGTAAACACTGATATCATTAATAAAATACATTGTTGTGTGTAGAACGACCATGAAAAAATATTATGGGGGACTAAGCTCCACTAGGAAGGGAAAGGGAATGACTAAGAGACATGGGAAAAGGGCTAATCTTTAAGGCTTAACTCTAAAGGAATATTATATTATTGTTTCCTAAAGACTATGGTGAGGATAATTGTTTTATCCTAAGTCTCATGGAAGAGGGAATGAATCCCAAGTGGAGAGAAATGAGCTCCAAGAGAGCCATGTGTCAATCATGGTGCATGCAAATATAGGTGGGGGAAAAAGTTTGTTTTTCCATATTTCCCAATTCACTCATGCATTGATCCCTCCTCCTCATTGTTGACCTCTGCATTACTCAAGCACCTCGGGAACCTGTAGGAATTTTTGAGCTATCCCTTACCTTTCCTGTGAATCACAACACACCTATACTTGTCTTGATCATGTACTGTGCCTTAACAATTTGTTGTTGTTTCCTTCATGTGTTCTATACCCAATATTTGTTGCTGCCATCACCCTTACATATTTTACTAAGGAGCAGGACTAAGAAGCAGGTTGTTAGGAATGTGGTTTGAAGAGGAAGGTTTTCAGGCTCATGGACTGAAGAAGCAGGTTGTCAAGCCTGTAAATGACTCTCTCCAGGAGAGAGAGGTTGTTGGGGAAGTGATTTTCCTAGAGGGAGCCCAATAGAAGCTATAGTGCTCTGAGAATTCATGTTCATCCTATTGTTGAATCCCTAGAAGGGAAGTGGGGAAGCCAAAGGACTATTGAGTAGAGAAGGGCACACTTTATGGGGTGGGAAATGCATGTGGGGAACGAGAGGTTGTAGTTTTTTTGTGTGAGTTGGCTCCTGGGACAAAATCCTTCATGTTGACTGTGCAACTTCTAGTTGTCTCGGCCTAGCCTAAGAATCTCTTTACCCGGGTGGAATTTAGTCCTAGGTCGGGGGTGACCCTTTGATGAGAGTGATGAGCAACATGGTCTAAGGTTGGGAGGTTTGTGGAAGGTATAAACGCAATTGGTGGTATTCTATAAAAATATAAGTATCACTTATGTGTTCATTTGCATGATGTGTATTTGTACATGTTTTATATTTATGATTTTTTCCTGTATATGTTGTATATATAGGCTTACCACTATTTCCGCATTAATATGTGTATTAGCAGAATGCAATTTTGTGTTAAGTTTATATGTATGAAGTTCCACAATATTTTTTGTGCCAAAGCCCAGCGGGACTATGGCTAGGTATGTACATTTTGAATATCATAAACATGAGAAGTTCTCAATGGGGCAGTCCCCATCCTGGAGGCTCGAGGCATGCTACAAGTTTGGTTTCAGAGCTTAGAAAGAGTGTTCTATGGAATGGCATGGCATAGCCTAGGTTGTTGGGGATGCTACAATATGGTATCAGAGCTTAGAAAGAGTGTTTTACAGAGTATCATGGCATGGCTTGGGTGGCTAGGGATGCTACAATATGGTATCAAAGCTCCAGTTTTCAACACTGAGCTTGGATGGGACGTGTAAGTGGAAATTGAAGAAAACATTTTAGAGGGAATTGTTGTCGAAATGGACAAAAATGGAGTTTCAAAATGTCCATGAGTGCCAAGAGGGAGGTGAGAGCACCTTAACTATATGTAAAATCTCAGAAGGTGTAGCGGTTCAAGAAAGCCGATAGAGGAAAGAAACCACAATAACCGTGGTTTTGGGCCACAAAGTTTAAATTTGGGTCGTTGGATTTGTTCAGGAGAAGACAATTCCCTCACAACCATCAGATATGGAGAAGTAGAATGGATTTTAACCCCTCAAGTCCTTCGGACTTTGTTTCTTTGGAAAATTTTAAGTCTTGGATGAAAATGAAGTAAAAGCCCCGAAGTTCTGAAGTTACGGAGTGGATCTACGTCATAGATCACTCGGAGAGGTGCTTGATGGTTAGATTTGGCCAAGAATAGATCTGAGCTGTTAGATCAAGCACGGATAAGGAGGTGAGGCACAGTGATGAAGATCAGATCCCAACCGTCAAATATGCGCACAAGAGAATGTGATTCATAGATCTCATGATAGTTCGAAGGTTCATCACTCTGGGAGAAGCGATTCTTTAAGCTTCCAGGAGGGAAATCTTCTAAAGTCCTGAACTCCAGAGATAATATGGATCATTTTTGTTTGAGGACACATGTCCATAGATTATAAAGTATTCGACAATTCGAGAATGTTGGCAAATGTTTAACAGATAGCGTATGCTTGTCATTGATGGAAAGTACAACAGTGAATATGGCAGGATCAGAATGTGGATCGATGGACAAACAGGAACAACGTAGGCTCAGGAGGAATTAGTGAAGAGTCGAAATTCTTCCAAGTAAGAAGGATGTGTAAGCTTGGAGGAGAAGCGTCGTTGATCGTTGGATCCCATCCAAAATTCTCGACAACATAAGGGCCGTCAGATCTGAATAAAAACAAGAAGAGCGCGCGCTGAAGAGAAGGATAG
>SNQJ01S0147319.1:23778-44690 GCA_010110895.2 Picea sitchensis
AAGTTCCTTCCAACTGGGTCTCCACCACTTCAATCCTCCACCAAAGGCAAGCTCATAGAAAAGAGACAATGGGGTTCTCTCAACAATAGGGAAAGAGCTTGGGGGATGAACACTGTTTTCAGACTTGAGGGACAAAGGGATGTAGACTCAATATGAAGTAATTTCTCCACAGTAACTTTGCTCTCAAATTTGAATGCTTTCTCTTTTTTTCCATAGCTTGGAATTGTGTTCTTATAGCCTTCAAAATGCAACTGACGGGTCGATTCAGAACGTTTCTAGTATATGGACGGCCAAGGATCAGAGATCTCATGTCCTGACATGGAAACCCGAATTCATTTTTGTATTTTTTGGCACAAATCCCAATGTACGCAGGCTGTAGTGGAGCAACCTACATATACACATACTGTATAGTAGATAGGGCACGTATATGTGGAAAAATATGTATTTTTAGCTCTGGATTCATCAAAAAGGGATGACAAGTCTGCATAGGGAAATGGAAAAAGGCCCTCTGTGCATGATAGAAATGGTGAGGCAAATCTTGCTATAACAGATGCCCCCTAATATGTGATATTAGAGGAGTATTTGCGATGGCCGAAATACATTATAAATAACCCAGAAGTGGAGTGGTGTAAACCCAGTTGAAAAGACTAGTTGCTCATTACATTCTATTTTGAATTTACATACATGGTTGGCAATAGAATACAATGAAAATCCATGTGGAAAATATACCAAATAAGTGTTCGTGGCCATGAATAGGCAAGTACAAATGTGGTTATATGCCAAAATTTGTCATAATCACGAACAAGGCCCAGTAGAACCAGTCTCAAAATAAATCTGAAGATATCTGTATACGATGGAGTATAATCTGATGTCCCATGATTACTGTAGTCAAATAGGTGTTGGTCCAATGAAAAGGAAGCAATAGCTCAGGAAAGCTATGGCCACATAGTGATGTCTTCAAGTCTTCTACACATCCATCAAAGGTGCAAGTCTACATCATGTGAATAAAGGAGTTGAGGTCGAACACAATGAGACATCGTTTGATTATCGATCATTTAGGGATATCGTTAACAAACGCGAGACAACCTACCAATAATGAAAGTAGGTATCAAGGCACCGAGCACATTCCTACAAGTGTGAATAAAGGAGTTGATCTCGAACACCTGAGGAATCCATTGATCAGGAGACATTGATGTATTTCCATCTGTCAATGGCAAGAGAGCCTGCCACTAATGATTGCAAGTCTCAAGGTACTCATAAAACTATAGGTCTCAGATGCAGAATAAATGAGTTGAATTTGATGGAAAGAGATCTACTGAAAGGAGATCACTAAGGCATCTGTCATCAGTCAGCACGAGGAACAAAGTAGGAGTTTCATAATTTGATGGAGATTGGACAAAGAATATGTTCATGAACCAATGACCCTGTGCGTCTTTCACCTATGCCAAATGCAAGCGGTACACGAAAAAGACCCTTTGAATAGCAACCAATGATGACAACTGCTGACAAAGGAGAGGAAACCACCAATAAGGCTAATGGCATCCAAGACACTGCACGAATCCTAAAGTGTGAATAGATGTCTTGTCTTCGAACACAAGGGAGACCACCCAGTCAACAACCAATGATGAAATGTCAACTATTGGGTTCAAGGTGACCTACCAATGATGAAAGTAGGGCCAAGGTGCATGATAAGACCATAGTATCATGTGATTCTAAGACAAATTGAAGGTATGGTCGACATGAAAAGTCAAAAGTTCTGAGGAATGGTCGACACAGGTTGATAGAATTCCTTTGAACAAGAGCATGAGACTTGTGTTAGAATCCGATAGCATAGAATCAATGATGTAACTATTTGATGCAGGAGGTATCAATAATGTTCTCTATATGGAATGGAAGAGTAATCAGTCGGTAGAGAAAACTCTGTAACGAGATAATTTTCCTAAGGTCATGCTAAACCCAAAATTATGATGACACAAGGACTCAATAACTTTGTTCTTTGCTCAAAGCGACAAAAATGTTTCCAATTATAATATAGTACTCCCTTCCTTCCTGTCTTTTTTTGTTTTTTCATAACAAATGAATGCTATGATATAGAGGAGGAAACGAGTGTCACAAGTAAGAAAAACTAGTTCTAGCAATGGAACGTACCTATGCTCAATGCAAGGAAATGCATGTCGGAGATGGACACTCGGGGTGATGTTCCCTCCAAGGTATAGGGTGTCAAATTGTGAAGGATGTAAACAAGGCTCTGTTTGGTTGAGGATGCAAAAATTGCTTAGGCAATGGGTTATAACGCAAAGTGAGAATCGACTAAAGGCTTAATACTATAAGTGAGGGCATGAGATGCAATCACAACATAACGCCAAAAAATGTCCTTTTTTATGTCTTTTAGTATACTTGGTGTGAAAAAGGGATAAACTTGTGCCAAATAAACATCTTTTCAATTCCAATTTACAAGTTTGAAAAAGACAAGTTCACTCGGCGATCTTTTCTATTTTTGGTAACGAGTCGAAAAAGAGTTTAACTAAGACTCATGACCTTTCAAATCCAATTTAACGAGTGTGAAAGGGACAAATCACTCGGCAATTTTTTCATTTTTTAGACGAGTCGTAAAAGATCTTAACTAAGACTCATTTTGGGAGTCCGCAGGGAATAAGGCTACATGTGTATGAGTGAGAAATGAGGCTCATCATAACGTCATGTATCAAGCTATAATGGACTCCCGATCTTAAGGAAAAAATTGGCATGGGCACCAAATGAAAAAGAGGATCTAACTATGGTGCCCATTTTTGGTAAGTCTCTACCATTTATTAGTGACATTACTTATAGCAAGCAGAAGGTTCTGTGTTGCAACAAATGGGTTCGTACCTAAGGCACAAAAAGTGGTGTTTAGAGGATAATGCAAAAATGCATGATGGAGTGGATATCTATCCTATATGTTAGGTTATGAAAATACCTGCCCGAGGTGATGAACGTCCAATCATAACGTTGAAATCCGCAAAAAATATGAGTCAAAACTACCAAAACCATCTTAAAACCATTTTTGTATTAGTCCATTAGGTGAAAAAATATCATGAAACTATATAAAGTTTGTAAAAATAGCTTATAAATAGTAATAAAATAAAAAATTACTATACCATTTTGATTTTTACCCAAATAATGCAATTTGGACCAAAATACCTCCAAGATTCAAATGATGATTGCAGGAGCATCGAGAAACAAAATCACGAACCGTTTGGATCAAGTAACTCTACTCCTTATCCTCTTCAAATTCACTGGATTACATTTTTGAATTAGGTTCTAGTTTTTTAGTTATTGAGGGCATAAAATATGGATTTTGGTGTACGCGGGATGGATTTGTTTAGTTCATGTATACGACGAGGTGTATGCTACTGTGTGAACCACAAGGGGCATATATTAAGCCCTACACATGACTGTACGCAAAGGAAGGCTCGTACAGACACACAAATGACCAAAAAGGAGGGTTCTAACTCAAAATTTGGTTTGTCCTTTGCAGGATGGTTCTTGAATGGAGAGAGTGAGAACATGTGGAGGTTGATGCAGTTGTGGACCGAGATCTGGTGGCTCAAGAAGCTCTGAAAATATGTGGCTTGTATAAGTTTTGGGCTCTCAAAGGAATGAGGGCCCAAGTGAGGTTATTGGAGATGTTGGTGGGTTACTGGGACCCTAATAGCGAAAGATTTATCCTCAATGGAAAACCATTGAGGATCGAAGTGGAAGACATCTACTTCTTGAATGGTCTATCATGCCGAGGAGAGGTTGTAAACCTCAAGTCACACAAAGCATGGAGTGGGATGAAGATTGAGGAGTATATCGATGCCCACTGTGTAGTGGGGACTCCCCAGGTGGGAAGTCAAGTCCCTATCCGGGTAATAAATAACCTGAGCCTGAAGATCACCGTGCTTGTATTGACCAAGATCACAGGTTCATCTTCGTTGCACCAGGGATCAAGGCCGCTCATGTTTTTTGCAGTGCAGTGTTCGAGACCCATTGTCTATGACTGGTGTACCTCACTACTGACCAATATGAAAGGTTAGTCGACAAAGTGAAAACAAGGGGGTAAGCAAAACTTTGAGTTTGCCTCCATTCTTTGCAGTTTCTTTTTCAAGCGGGTTCCAGGTCTAGGACCTAGCATGGAGATCCTTCCTAGAGGACCATGCAATCCAGCCATGGCGTGATGGACCGAGGTCATGAGACAGTAGGGGGGAGGTAGGGTGCCAAAACCCTATAACGAGGATTTTTTCTTTTGGTGGCGGAGACAATTCATCGCTCTGGATGACTATCCCTATGCGGGGATCGAATTCAGAGGAGATCCAGACATGCCACTTTGACCAGGGGCTGCCTACGGTGACATAGGTTAAATGTTTTTTACATATCTCATTTTTTTGTATTTTTGTATTATGAGACAAAAATATTTTTGGGTGGTGTTTAAGTATTAACTAGACACTTGTGTGACGCAAATGTGGATCCACGATGGTTGGAGGGTTTACTGCAACATCAACGGAGGCACCGAGGTGATGGGGGGGGGGAGGAGAAACCGATAGAGTCCTACAAAAGGTGCAGGGAAACCTATCTCATTTGACGCAGAGGATTCCAATGGTTCAGGTAGAGGATCTACCTAAAGCCATGCAACGACAGGTGATGGGTGTACCTAGAGCATGGGTACAAATTTTTCAGCGTCTCGCAAACGCCGTGGTTTTCTATCATAACAGACATCTGACGCCACAAGCGTAGATGTCGTGGTATCTATATATCAACTGTATATGTGTATTGAGGGTTTTAGCCCCAATTTTGTAATATAAACACGATATTTTTTTAAATATATTAAAAGGATATTCGACTTTACTTATATTTTACAATGTGTACATTGATTTGATGGTTTTCTTTGCTTTATTAATGTGACAAATTCCAATCTAAAATGTAATTAGCATAGGCATCAGATACATGATTAGCACTCCTAGGAATGTGATAATATGTGATAAAATCAAACTGTCGTTCTAAAATACGTACCCATAGGAATCGTCAGAGTAAAGTAGGAACATGCATGCGGTAATTGTCATTCAAGTGACATACTACTAACTGGGAATCCAGGCAAACTTCTAAAGAGAGAATACCATGTGAGATAGCATCACACAAAAGTTCTATGGTGATGCTATATTCGACCACATTATTCATGGATAGCCCTAGGCATACGGCACCTGAAGACGCCAGTATACCCTCAGGTGAGTAAACCACCCAAGCGGTAGAAGCTAAGTTTCATGTATCACGACTGGCTCCGTCTGTGAATCGTAGGTAGACAGAAGTCGACGACCATGATAATATGTTGATGCCCCCAGCTGAATTTGGGTTGCAATCTATAAAGTCTACCCCCCACTTGGTGAAGGGACCGATGGTAATGACTGGGTGAAGAGAGGTTGGGTGCGAGCACATTTTCCGAGTGAACACCTGGTAGGGGTGACACTTCTTAACTTCTTCAATACAATCTTTAAAGATAGTAGGCCATAAATAACCAGCTCGCAAGATTTTTTGCGTTGTCGCAAGCCCGGATAGGTGACCACCACAAGCCCCTTTGTGGCAATCATTTAGGACTGACTCAGCCTCTTCGTGAGTTAAATAACAACGTAAGATATCATCTATCCCTCGGTGATACAAAGTGTCACTGACGATGGTATACTTTTTAGCTTGGTATCTAATATGTCGTCGGTCATCTCGCGAAAGATGCTGAGTGAACTTCAAGGTATGAAGATAGAGAAAAATGTCTCCATACCAAGGGTCAGACGATGAGACAAGGAAAATGTGTTAGTCTGCAAATGAATCAACATGGATAACATCCTCATCTAATCGTGGAAAATCGTATATTAAATCTGCAAAGATTAGTGATTTCTTGGACTTTGCTGAAGAGAAATTGAGATCAAACTCTTGTAAAATGACAATCCATTTATTACATTTCCCCCCTATTATACATCCGGTAAGGATGTATTGAAACAGATTGACATCAACAAACATAGTAGTCTTGCAAAGCAATATATAGTGACGTAAACGTTGGACTATGTGAACGACAACCAAAGCTAGTTTTTCAATGTGAGAGTAATTAATCTCAAGACTGACTAAGTTTCAACTAATATAGTAGATGATGTGCTCATGGAGCTCATCATCCTTCTGAACTAGAACCATACCAATCATTTCTTCAGACGCGACAATATAAAGCAAGTAATCTCTACTGCAATCAAGAGACTTCAGTAGAAGGGCCGATACTAAAGATTTATTCAAAGCATTGAAAGGCTTCTGGGCTCGCTCATCCCAGATAAAAGGGGTGTCTTTCTTTAAGAGGCGCATGAAACCCTTAGTGATATTGGCATAATTCACTATAAACTGACGTAGAAAGTTAGCTTTCCCCTGTAAACCCTGAAGTTTTCTAATTGTGTGCGGGGGAGGCAATTGAAGTATTGCCTCAACCTTAAGAGGATCTACCATGATCCCAGTCTCGAAGAATAAATATCCCAAAAGATGACCAGACTTAATGCAAAAGATGCATTTATGAGGGTTCAACTAGATTCCATAGTAATGACATCTTTCAAAAACAAGCCGAAGGTGCATAATATGATCCACTCTCTTGCGGGAGTGAGCAACGATATCATCAAGGTAGTCTTCGACTATGTGCTTAAGATTGTGAAAAGAGAAATTCATGGCACATTGGAGGGTTGATCCAACGTTTTTAAGGCTGAAATGCATTTTCTGGTATGCAAAAGTACCCCAAGGACATATAAATTCCGTCTTGTGTTGGTCCTCATGTTTGATTTGGATTTGGTTATACCTTGAAAATACTTCCATAAAAGAAAATATCTCTCTTCCTGCACACTCATCGAGAATCTGATCAATGAAAGGTGTGGGTAAGTTATCTTTAGGAAAAGTCTTGTTCAGGTTGCAAAAGTCCATACATACACATATGGTTATTTTCTTTTTATTCACAGGAATGAGGTTGGATACTCATTCGGCCAAAGGAACCGGGTAGATGAAGCCAACATTAAGTAGCTTCTCCACCTCTGCCTTAATAACAAGGAACTTCCTTGGATTCATAGCTCTAAGACATTTTCGAATAGGTTTAGCATCCAGGTAAGTTCTAATATCATGTTCAACAATATGAGGGTCGATCCTTGGCATCTCTTCATATGACCAAGCAAATACATCTCGAAATGCTTTGACGAGATTGGTGTAGATCAAAATTTCTTCTGGCGAACAATTTGCACCCATATTTATGTTTTAAATCTTGCCAAGGGTATGAGAGATATCGATCGAGACGGTAGGAGAAATACTCGCCATATTTCCTTCAACATAAATATCGTGCGTATGAAGTGGAACTACGACGTGGCCGACTATCTCGCTCAAAGTAGACCGAAATTCATGTTGCTCGATTCTTTCAAGACTTGGGAGAAAATAAGATCGATGATTCATATCATCCCAAGGTCTATCAGAACTATTCATGGCTTCAAGGATGGGTTCGTCTGAAGGAAAAGTCTCATCTAGGAAATCATGCGAACAAGACAATGAGGTGGCCCATACAGGCCTAAGAATAGGATCCTCATTGTCTGTCAGTGATGTAACTGGATCGGGATTGACGGAAGAGTGAAGAAAAACTTGATACACAATCTCTATTGCCGATAGTGGCATGGCCATGCCAGCATGCGACTGACCTTCACACAATGAAGTCGGGGAAGGTAGGGTCCATGGATCACTAAAATAGGAAGTGAGGAAAGGAATGGACCTCTCTATCGAAGCAGGCCTTCTATACATGGAATAAACATGGTGATTTGGTGCCGAGAAGTTGAAAGCACCCATAAGGGAGGAATACATTCCGACATCGATATTCTTAGTTGCTGCTGAAAATTGTCAATCATAGGGATCGACAGTCTGACAAATGCATTAGGAATAGAGTACGCAAAGGACAACTGGTCAATCATCATGATCTTCCCTTGATGAGGAAAACAAATCGTACGGAAGACGAACAATACGACAATGACCATATCATAGGTCCAATTGCAACCTAGTAACAGGTTATAGTCAAGAGGCGCATCGACTACCTCTACCTCCACCTCTACCGTATTCCCACCTAACAGGACCAGAAAGGCAGGGAGAATACCATGAGGGTAGAAGGAATGAATGCCAAATGCAGTCAACATGTTCGACGACTTAGAAAGGGTTGGAGAACCAAGATCTTTCCAACAAACCAAGGACATCACGTAGGTGGCAGCGCCTTCATCAAAAACTGCACGTTTGATGGTATACTTGGAATACTCCATGTGGATTTGGAAAGCCACATGGTAAGGTAAGCAAGGCTTCGCATCCGTGACATCAAAATTGATAACTTTTAAGCCACTGTGTTCTAGAGATCTTAAGGCAAAGAGTAAGGCATTCCTCTATGAAGGACATGTCTAGAGTACCTCCAAAGCCAACATCGCACAAGGGGTTTTGCCCAGGTCCTCAACAATAGAGTAGTTTTGGGCATCTCTAACATTAGGATTGTGGGTAGAGAACTTAAGTACTCCTTTCGGAATACGAGGCGATGGCTCTAGTTTCTCAATTTGTAAGTTTGTCTTCGGAGGAGGAGGGGGAGCTTCTAGACCAGAGTTAGCTTGCGAAGAGATATAATCTTGAGATCGAGTGGCTACATCAATTTTCACATTGACCATATTGATACATACACAGTCTCCATCTTGCGACGGTGGGTTTTGACTCCCACTGGCCGCATTTCTGGCATTTGAAGAGCTTGAGGCTAAGTGTTGGTTATGTAGGAATGGATTCGTCAGCACAGTGGGGAGTAGATTTAGAAGCCTCACAGCCTCCACGAGTTTGGGGCATAAATGCGTAAGGTGGTCATCGGTACACAGTTTACAAGGAAACTTCACCTTACGTTTCTCTTTCTTTCCCTCTCCAGCATTATCATTCGGTTTCTCATTATTATCTTTGTCCTTGGGTTTATTACCATTTTTCCCACCCTTACGATTATTTCGACCTTTCCTTTTATTCCCGCCTGGTTGTTGGTCACCATTTGGGTTTTTCGACGATTACACAGAATGTACATCCGTCGGCTGAGTGGGGTTGGAAGACACAGACGAAGCTAGTCCTCCAACAGACTAGTCTAGAGACAAAGTCTTCAAGTGGCTCGTCGTCGAGTCTGCAGACTTTACATTAGCGGATCCTACAATGTCATTAAGATGAGGTCCGGGTTTTTTCCTAGGGTCATAACTTGACCGCGGTGCTTCTGGAAGATGGTGATATAACATCCCAGACTGAGCATATATCAAATCTAGCTGCTAGGATCTAAAGATAGCTTCTTCCTCAGTGTAGACCTTGGAAGTAGAAACGTCCTTCGAGATAGGAGGGTGAAAAGACTTTAGGAACCATTCTAGTAGAAAGGCCAAGGGTATAGGAGTCTTAATCAATCGCCTCCATCTACACCACTCCTGGATATGATCTGAGATATGAGTGGCGGTGTCCTGACGTAAAGTCAAAAAACATTTGAGGCTAAAACCATAACGAATGGGCAATTGAAAGTGGTTGAGAAAGACCATCACCAACTGATTAAATGACCCATATTTCCCCCTAGCTAGCTCAATATACCATTGTGCAACAACTCCAATGAGAGTGCGTTGAAATAATCATAATCTAAAATAATCATGGTTAAGGGAATTTGATGAGCACCAAAGTTGAAAGGTAGTGACATGATCACCAAGGTCCTCTCCATTCTTACCTTCAAACTTTTGGATGTTTGAAGGAAGATTGGTGGGGAAGGGGGGCCATGTGGGATCATGACTCACTGGGTCGTTCATTAACTTATCCAAATATGGCAGATTAAGAATGGCTAGAAAAGTGAGATGGGGTTGCGACATATGGCCCCATCCTCCCATGAAAGATTGTGCATTGGTAACTGCATCCCAGCCAGGATTATGGTAAGAACCAAAGCCCTGTTTGGAATTATAAGGATCTCCTCTGGGCTGATTCGTATAAGGTGGGTTGGGCATCATTCTAGCATGAATGTTCTGATGAGGGTTATGAAAATTGCCCCCAGTCGGATTAGATCTGGGTTGGGGGTTATAAAAATTCCCCCCAACCAGATTGGATCGAGGTTGGGGGCTTCCCAAAGTGTAAGACTGACCTCCTCTGGGTAGGAACCTGGAGGATTGAAGTGGATTCCTCATGCCAAAAGTATTGGTCGGAATCGACATTGAGGAGGTAGAGATGTAGGACAGAAATTGTCCACCAGGTTGGTTGTTCCATCCAGCCGTAAAAGGATTAGAACCGGGGTTAAGAGAAAGAACACTTCCTATATTAGGGTTCTTCTGGGGGATATGAGAACCACCAAACGGAAATGGAGTGTAAGGAGGTGTAGTTCCCCTAAGTCCAATGCTAGCATTATGGCCGGCAGTTGGAATGGTAGTCGAAAATTGCGAAGTAAACTTAGGCATACCATAAGAAAATGGAATAGAAGCCATAGGGATGGACTGAACATTATAACTTGATGAATTACCAAGACCCCCAAAAGGGTTCGAGGCAAGAGACAAATCATTAACTATAGGCCGAGCCATGGTACCAGTATGTGCCTACGACACTCCAGCTGTAGTGGTTGCAGGAGTTGAAGGGCTACCATTAACTATAGTGGGTATGAGATTCGAAGAACTCCCGATGTTTTGGAGACTAGATTCAATACTCATCCTTGTGGAACCACAAGTTTGAAAGGTGGATGTGTGTGTACCACGCCTAATAACTCTACGCCTTTTAGAAGGAAATAACTCAAAATCCGGTGGTAACTGTAACAACGGACAGGACCGGTGGGGATGCTGGTCTGACTCCACGATGACTTATGACTCTACAAAATAAGAATATCCTAAGGCCAACTAGTAGTAAAAGAGAATACCAAAAGTCAAACGGCCAATATGCATGCAAATGGGATAAAGTGGCTGAGTGGTCTCCCTCGCTAAAGAAGGTATGTCTCGTCCAAGAGGGACCTGAGACTCCCTGTTAAAGTTTGGAGGTAACAAAATTAGTGATAGGGGCCCTCGTGGGCTTAACAACCAGTCGGTCAGATCCCCCCGAAGAGGTAATCCTCCACAAAGTCTGTGTGTTGTCCGACCCCTATCTGACCCAGGGTACAAGTAGAATAACCCCTAAAAGTAACCTATGAGATACCTAAGTCAAGCAATTAATAAATTACTGTATAACCGATGCACATGTGAGCAGTCGTAAGTCTGGATTATCATATAGGAAGGGTAGCAAAGCCTGAAACCTTGAAAGCACCGCCTCTCACAGAGGTATGGGTACTAGAAAGATCCCCAAATATGAATAAATCCATAGAAATATCTCTGACACTAGACAAGTATCCGGGGGTTATCCCTTCAACTAACTTCACGTGACCTCATGATTAACTGTGGTTTGAGCAGAGCCTCCTGATCTAACCAATTATATAATAGACTTCTCAACTCCCTGTCTCAGACACATATGTTGATTTAATTGCCTTGGAGAAGTTTACTCACAAAATCTTATTCCAAGGCACTAAATCCTAGACTAGTTTGTGCACCCTAAAAATAAAATCATGACTAATCAATTTTAGTTTAAAGTGTAAATTTTATTGCCCGTGATTACTCAAAAGGGTATGGAAGTGAAACTCATGACATTATGACTTTGCAAGAAAATAAATATAAATATAATGTAAAGTCTAATTTTGATTTTTTCAATGAATGATATGTGTATAAAAACAGTGCAATTTTCAATTTCAACTCTGCAATTCAGAAGTAAAATGCAATCTTTCACTAAATGCACTAAGATAATGATAAAGATTCAGAAGACAAAAAAGTTTAGCAATGTAAAATGCCTATTTTTTTGTATTTTCAATATATTAAAGAGAAAATGCATGGAATGAAAAGTAACTTGACATATAAATTCTACTATGTATAAATAGAATGACTCAAGAATAATACCAAGCAGCCAAGAAAACATCCCATAGTTCAAGGACAAATCAAAAATGAAAAATGATGAGAAAGACTACACCCAAAAATTCAACTCCAAACAGGTTTCCTGTCAACCCAGAGAATCTCAATAGGCACTAAAGAGGCCTAAGAAGGATCAACAATCATCAAATCCCACCCAACAACCACCAAACCAAGAAACCAAGCAAGGAAATAAGGTGTACATGACTGTTCAGAGAAACATAGCGTATATACGCATCTCACAGTGAGACAACACGCATGTGCACGTGTTTGTCAAGGCAATAGGGTGCGTACAGGCTTGAAAACAAGGTCAGGCAAGGGTAAAAAGGCTGAAAACTCAGACCCGGAGTGAACAAAATCTGTCAAGTAGTGATATGACAAGAAACACAAAGGAAAAAGAGCAATGCAAGGAGAAAAAAGTACTTCAACCCTTAGAAAGAAGATCTCTCCCCACTGGAGTCGCCAATTCTGTTACGAGGGAAAAACTCTCTATGGCCAAAGTAAACCACAACAGACAGGTATGACTACAAAAATCTACTCAATTCCAACATATGCTATATAAACCAATGTGCAAGTGAGATAAGAAATAATCCTACCCCGTTCCAATGTTTGATGATGTTCCACCATTGAGTACTTTGACCCAAAGCTTTGTACCTACAATAAGTTCTCAACAAACAAGCAATACAAGTATATAGTGATAATATAAAGGGGTTAGCATATTAGATAGCATAAGACATTAATAAACATTCAAATATTCCCATGGATAATAATCATATATTAGCATGATACCAATTGGACGAGAAAGGAGTATTTCTATTAATAAATGATTAGCAGAAGCGAAAACATTACAGACTTCTGTGTCGGCATGGTTTAAAACCAAGAAACCAAGTTCCTTCCAACTGGGCCTCCACCACTTCAATCCTCCACCAAAGGAAAGATCATAGAAAAGAGACAATGAGGTTCTCTCAACAATAGGGAAATAGCTTGGGGGATGAATACTATGTTCAGACTTGAGGGACAAAGGGATGCAGACTCAATATGAAGTAATTTATCTGGAGTAACTTTGTTGTCAAAGTTGAATGCTTTCTCTTTTTTTCCATACCTCGGAATTGTGTTCTTATAGCCTTCAAAATTCAACTGAAGGGTCGAGTCAAAACATTTCTAGTATATGGAAGGCCAAGGATCAGAGATCTTCTGGTGTGACATGGAAACCCAACTTCATTTTTGTATTTTATGGCACAAATCCCGATGTACACGGGTTGTAGTGGAGCAGCCTGCATATACACATGTTGTATAGTATATAGGGAATGTATATGTGGAAAAATATGTATTTTTAGCTCTGGATTCATCAAAAAGGGATGACAAGTCTTCATAGGGAAATGAAAAAAGTCGCTCTGTGCAAGATAGCAATGGTGAGGCAAATCTTGCTATAACAACATGGCCTTCCCACGTTGGAATTCTTCCTAAGGTGTTAGTTTCTATCGTGAATTTCATTTCCATTTGCTTGTTTATTTTATTGCATTTAAGTCTGGATCCACTATAGGGAATAATCGTTGAAGGACATAAAACTTAAGTAAGATACCCACGATTAATCACACAAACAACATCCTGAGAGCATGAAAGACTATGATCTAAGCATTTATAGCACTAAG
This sequence comes from Picea sitchensis, assembly GCA_010110895.2. Lineage (NCBI taxonomy): Eukaryota > Viridiplantae > Streptophyta > Pinopsida > Pinales > Pinaceae > Picea > Picea sitchensis. The sequence continues at coordinate 37,433 of SNQJ01S0147319.1, forward strand.
TTATTCCTACGTCCCAGTGATGAATCCTTAGTGTTAATTTCCTGAAGTGTGGGTTTGAAGATTGTTTTGATGGCTTTATACTAGGTTAGACTAGGCTCTGATCTTGCGTTTCCTGTGCCTACACCTCGAAGCTTATGAGCCTCAGTTGATAATTAAATGTGGGAATTAATAGTGCACATATTTAGCCCAATACTATTCTTGTTACCAAAGCCATACAATCCTTATTTATATACCCCAATGTTAAAAAATGCTTCCTTCCTCATAACCCCCATACCTCGAGGATCTATGGACAACCCAAAATCCAAAAAAATGACATCCCCCTCAGGCTCATAGTCAATTCCATAGGACCCCCCACCCATTCCCCCTCTCTCTCTTTCTGGTGGAAAAAAATCAATGTTTCATTGGTAAAAAGCCTTCCTTCATTAAAGATTCTATTGATTTCATTCAAAAAACAAAGAATCTCCACCTTGACGAACATGACATCATGTTTAGTTTTGATGTTTTGTCTTTATTTACCAAAATTCCAGTGTCTAAAGATATTGATTTGATATATAAACTTGTATATCCAAAGACCCTTAACCTCATTCAAATTTTTCTTACCTCGACCTTATTCACCTTTAAAGGGTTTTGTTATGAACAAAAAGAAGGCACTAACTATTGGAATATTCACCAATATTGAGAGGGGGGGTGAATCAATATTGATCACTTTTTATCACTTTTAATCAAAACATGTAATCATCAAGTTTATCAATCATTTATCACTTATTATTTCATTCAATATATCATAAACATGTAACCATAAACAATGCATCACATCATATCCACAGATACCCGATACACCATAGTTTTATGTGGAAACCCAAATGGGAGAAAACCACATAATTCTTTCTTATATATCAAAATATTACATTCATAGGAAGCACCAACTTCCAAATTATTCAACACCAACTAAAAGGAGGCTCCAACTTGAAGGAAGCTACAACTCCAACTAGAAGGAGGCTCCAACCCCCTGATTTACATGCTCCAACCTGAAGGAAGCTACAACTCCTTGAATTCTATAGCTCCAACTGGAAGGAGGATCCACCCCCCTGATTTATAGGCTCCAACCTGAACGAAGCTCCAACTCCATGTGTTCTCCATCCCCAACTGAAAGGAGGCTACGACCCCCTAATTTACAATCTTGAACTTGAACGAATCTCCAACTCCGTATATTCTCTGGCTCCAACAGGAATGAGGCTACTCTCCCCTTTCCTTTCCTCTTCCTTTCACCCTAAAATATAAGTGTAGAATCATCCTATCATCGACATTGTCACTGATAATCATTCTATCACTAATAATCAACCTGCCACTGATAATCAACATGTCACTATCCCTGTTACTATCACTATCACTGTCACTGTCACTGCCACTGTCACTGTCACTATCATTGTCACTGTCACTGCCACTGTCACTATCACTATCATTGTCACTATCACTATCACTGTCACTGATACTAACAACTCATCATAAACATCATAATCAACTATAACCATATCCACTCACATAGATCATATACCAATACCATCATCAAGATGTGCATCAAACCATATGCTAACACATGTGTGCCATATCATCCATGTAACAAGCATGTGTCATATCCACAAAATATGTGCCAAGATATGCCTCAAACATGTTCCATAACATTCATCAACCATGTACCAAAAACATGTCCCATAGCATCCATCAACCATGTACCAATATATGCTTCAAACATGTAAACATATACCAAAGTACATCTCAAACCATGTGCTCAATATACAAGATGCCCCTCAAACCATATGCCAAAACCATGCGCCAAAACATCCATTATATGAATCCAACCATATACCTCAAGCATGAGCCAAGCATCAATTCAATTCCTCAAAACATATGCCAATACATGCCTTAAGCATGTGCCAAATCACCAAGATACAAACCTCAAAAACACATAGAGAACCATACCTTTCAACATGTGAGAAACCTGGTGCATGCCATCCCAAACCCTCATACCTTCTTCATATATAATGAATAAAGGTATAAAACTTGTGCCCAATATTATTCAATATATTCTCTTAAATTCCTCCAAGTTTCACTTCTTTAATCGTACCTGAAAAGGAGTTATAGTGAAAATGGCAGACCTTGCTAAATTTTGGCCTATTCTGGAGAGAAAACTTGTAGATCATGCCACACGCTGACTATTTGATATCAATTTCTAAAAAATGCACATAACATACTACATATGGTATTGTTTCCAATGTAGTTGGTATCACATAATTTGGATCCTCTATAAATTCGTTATGACTGTTTTTCTCAAAACACCCATTTGAGACTAGTTTCAGGACTATTGAAAACCCTATCTTCCACAGAGTGTATCTCCAAAATAACAAAAACAAATACGATAAAAGTTTTAACATAGGTACCTTGATATGTCTTCTCAATATCCTCCAAGTTTCACTATTTGGATCATTCTAGAAAAAATGTTATAGCGAAAATGGTAAGATGACCTTTAAATAACATACCTTAGAACACATCATCACAAAAATCCATCCTCCCTTGGAATTTCACCCTTCTTCACTTCATCTTCCCTATGAAATTTTCCTCATATATCCTTGATTACCTCAAATAAAAATAACTTGAGTTGATATAACAAATGAACTCCTACTTGCCTTATTTATACTAGATCTAGTACCCTCTTTTTAGGGTTGACTTGACCCAAATAAAATCCAATTTAATTTTTAATGATTATTCCATTGAGGCCGACTTTACCAACACTATCCTTAATATTTATTTTAATATTCATTGCAATGGGGATGACTTGTAACTTATTGTTTACAACAAATTTTCTTCTTTTAATTAATTTGGGCTTGACTTGTCACTTCTTGTTATAACTGTTTAGAGCTTCTAAACCATACTTTGGGGCTTCCATCTTCAAGAGGGAATATATCCTCAACTTTGAGGAACCACGTGGCATACCACCTATCATTGTAAATGACATGATGAGGAATATCCATGTATAATGGTTTTCCATGCATTTACAATGTCCTTTACAATCTTTTTCTTCAAACACTTTAGGATTCATGACCACACCTCTGGGGCTTCTTAACCATATTTCCAGGGATTCTTGTAGACTTCTTCAAAGTGTCTTCCAATGAGGGACATTCTTAGAGATATTCCATAAGGGTACCATTTTGGATACTTATTCAAATACACTCATTACTTGGACTTCTTTCAAAGTTGACATCTAGGGTTGACATCAATGACAACTAACTTTCCAACACTACCATGGGGTCTCCTTTATCCATAGTGGCCGCGGATATTTTAATGGAAAAATTTGAAAAGTTGGCCATAAACTCTTGGAATCTCAAAACCAAATGTTGGTTTCTATTTTTTTATGACACCTTTTTGGTTTGGTCCCATAAGAATTCCTCCCTCATCTCCTTTCTCCAACATCTTACATTTCTCCACATATCAAGTTCACAATGGAATTGGAAAAGGAAAATGCTCTCCCCTTTTTGTATGTTCCTATTTCACTTATTTATGATGGATCTCTCACTCACCAAGTTTATTCGAAAAATGCCCATATTGGTCGATACCTTCATGATCGTTCCCATCATCCCCTAACTCAGAAATCCATCATCTTAAAAACTCTCATCTCCCTTGCTAGATAAATATCCTCTTCCCAATTTTTCGAAAAATAAAAATCCCATCTAATAATGTCCTTTATATCCTAATGATACTCTATCTCTCAAATCAACAAATATTTCCACTTAGTCCGACATCCGAACTCTAAAATTCTCCCATCCTCTCCGCACCGAGCTCTCATTTCTCTTCCTTACATCCAAGGCACCACGGATCAAATTTCAAAATTACTGGCAAAAACAAATATTGAAACCCTCTTCAAACCCTGCAAAACACTTAAACAATTTTTTTGTAATGCCAAGGACAAGTTGGATCCAATGCTTGGCCTAGGAGTTTACCAAATCCCCTGCTCCTGTGGAAAATTATACATTGGATAAACTGGAAGATCATTTAAATCCCAACTCAAGGAGCATATTGTTGACACAACCCATAATTGCATCTCCAAATATACTATTGCAAATAAATATCATAAAACTAAACACCTTATTTTATTTGACCAAAAAACAATTCTCACCTCAGCTCCCCACTACACCTCACACCTCATTCAGGAAGCTCTTGAAATCTAAAACCACCCCATTAATTTCAATAGAGAAGATGGATGCAAGTTGAGCCATCCTAGAAGCCAATTATTCATCGCCTCAAATAATAAACCTAACTCTCATATCTTGTTCTATCCCCTTTCTCATATTCCCCCCTTTTTCTCAAAATATGTTTCAAATATTTTTTCCCCTTATTCTCTTTCTCCTTCAATCATTATAAACTCTCCTTTTCTCATCCTTTAATTTTTATATTACAAATATTGGTTTAATCCCCTTCCTCCTAATTCCACTTATTATTAATTTGTCAATTTTACCCCTTATTTTCTTTCCTCCTTTATTCATTATCAACTCTCCCTTTCTCATCCTTTGAATTTTTATTTTACTTTCCTTCATAATCACAAATTTCCATTTCTCTTTTAATTATTTTAATATTATTTCAACCCTTTTAATGGATAAATTTCTTTCCTAACAACTATTTGACAAATTCAAAGTCTGTTTCAATTGTCAATCAGACTTTCCTCTCCCTCTCTTCAACAATATCTCTATTCTCTTATCCTATTTAATTATTGAATATCCTTTTCTCTTTTTTTATTTTTACATTACTTTCCTTCATATCGACATTTTCCATTTCTCATTTTAATTATTATTATAACACTATTTTAATTATTTTAACACTATTCTTTACAACAACTATGCTATTTCCTAATGGCTAATCCATCAAGTAAAAACTCATTTCAAATGTCAATTTGACTTTCCTCCCTCCCTTCAACAACATATTTCCTCCCTAATCCTATTTATAGTCATTTCTTGGCACTCTTTTCTCACTCATAAGCTTCTTTTGTCCCTGACAATGAGTGGACTATCCACCCAAAATGTTGGATGTTTCAAAATTTCCCACACAGTTTAAATCCAGACAACGCAAGAAACAATTATGCCTAATTGTGAAAACCAACACCCTCAAATTCCAAAAATATTTTTTATAAAGGAAGTAAAATTTCCCAAGCATAAGTCTTCTGCTCATTATGTTTGGCTCGCACAACAACATGCATCAGTCTTCTTTATGGGTTTACATCCAAGATGTATCCAAGACACTTCCTCATGCATTTTCTCAATTGAAATGCAACCAAAAAAATTGTTAGCAATTTTAAATTATAAATTTCAAAATTGTTTTATATAAGATTTTTTTTTTTTTTTCCCTCCGAGGAATCATATTTATTTTCATTATGTTTGGATCATACAATAACAACAATTGGTCTTATTCATGGGATTACATCCATACCATATCCAATACCATTCTTCCTACGATTTTTTAAATTCTCACTTGACCAAATATATTTTTAGTACTTATGTAAATTTTAAAAAATTCATGAAATGATCTCATAATTGTATCTAACCAACAATTCAATCATTTCCAACCATTATTCATATTAAAAAAAAATTAAACTATCATTCATGCACATGAATTATCAACATACCAAGCCTTTCATAATGCAATCAAACTTCACCATTAAATAAAACTAATGTGTCAATAGTAGCCATGGTCACATCTACACCATGCATCCTTGCATCGACTCCAGAATACCATATGTTCATGTCATGAGTTCCACCATGGTGAGTTGGACGGTCTGTCCAACACCTTAACACATTATTCAAAATCTTCTCCATTTACTTATCCTATCATTTGGATACCTTCCTCTTCAATCCATACACAACACTAGGAATATAATTATCTTAGTGTTCTCCCATGTTGAAAAAGAGGTTGCAGTACAAACATCAGTTATATAGGGGAAACCATTATGAACTTGGATGGTGCTATAGCCCTTCCATATCCAACCACATCATGGCCTCACAGATGACCATTTCTAATGGAATTTATCGCTAAAATAGGAGTAATGTTTCCTAACTTAAATTGGTTATGATCTCATAACCAACATAACACCATGTGCAATTAAATTTATCATACGAATGCATTCAATCATAAATAAGTTTCATATACTCAAGGCCCTCTTCCTTTAAATAAATCTCAAATAGTGAAAATCAAGTTGAGGGAATTCTTACCTCAATTACCTTCAACATTTATACATCATAAACAACCCCAATTGCATACCTGCATGGATGTTATTACACTAATTGGTCCTACAAGATCATTTGATAATTTGTATAAGCTTACAAGCTCCCTTCTTTAACCTGTTGATCAACATCTTACCATCATCATTTGTTTTCGCATGGATGGTTTTCATATGTAGTATCATCATCGACATCTTCATCCATGCTATAAATAATTTCCTGGATACACAATCCACCATCAGTCTTATTCAAATATCACATCATCATTAATTCATGCATATACATATATCAACAAACTACTCTTAGTCTACAACAATGCAACAATCATGTTCTAGCATGTCCATATACACAAACATACATCAATATGCATTAATCGTTAAATCTTATCATGCCCACTTCATGCACATTCATTCTATGTTTATCATATGCATCGTACATCACTTCTATCATGCACTACAATGCATATTTATTTCAATTTATTTATTTATTTTTTTGTTGTTGTAGATGGTTGTCCTTGAATCCTTCTAGATCCTTGTGTCCTTATGTTCTCCCATTCTTCTCATCTGCATTATTGATAATAGAAGAAACTTATTTGCCTCCATATTTAGCCCAATATTACTACCATTAACAATTGTTTTAGCATATGTAGCCTTCCACACATGCATGTTTTTAGAATGTAGTCCATAATTATTGGCATAAAATAAAGCCTCTGCAGTCCACTATCTAGATTTCAATAATCCTCAATTCATGGCTCTTGAATTCTGATAGGGTATTTATACAATCCCTCCTCATGGTACTATCTCACCATGTAACTCCTTGTTTCACACCTATCATTGTCTGAAAAATATCTCCACTCATGAGTGGACAACAACCTATCCTTCAAATGTTCACCTTCATAAGATACACATGCATGCATATTAATTTACACATAACATCAATCTTCCTTGTGGTGGTCCACCATTATTATCATGATACTTCAAGGCATAAACAAAACA